>CCAG010015082.1:0-136466 GCA_001077435.1 Glossina morsitans morsitans
AGATGGACAAGCCACGCAGACATCACCATCGCCAAGTATTAAGATGTCAACAGAGACAGACAACGGACGTAAGAAAAAAAAAACAAAAACAAAAAAAGTTAATTACTTGAAATTGTTGTAGCTTCTGTTTTATACATGTTTTCTTTGATTATAAATTAGCAAGAATATAAAAACTACTAATCTATGTAGAGCGGAAATACCCTAAGGTGCCGCTGCCTATGTGACCAATGCTGCAATTAGCCGAAGGGTTACCCCTGTTCAGCTCCTTAAGTTGTATCTTCGTGCATATATTAAGCATTAGGCTAATGATGATGAAGTTTGTTTTGCTTAAAATCGTCTTCGGAAAAAAAACTTAACATTAACTTCGATTCTAGTCCACTCTTTTGGTTAGCGATACTTACGTGTACCGTTTACTGGGAAAACAGCGTCCTTCATGCGTTTTCGTGATATGCGTTATAATTTCTACGATATCTGGCGTTTATATAAAAACAACAGTATTATCAAACTGCATTGGATTCTATAATGAAATATTTATTGCCTTTTATATCAAATGTTTTGTAAGTCTGTATATATATAAGTCTGTATATATATATATACAGGTATATGGATTGAAGACCTCATAGACTGCGTTTGCTTTTGATGAGAGCGCACTTCGAAATCAATTTGCTCACATCCGGCAGAAAATTTTCAAATATCACATCACTTAGTCTGATACATATGTGGTCGCAACTGTTGACAGATCCTTATGATATCAGGATAGCAGCATCAACATTCAAATTGTACTTGTCAAAGTTTCATGGTATTTCGATTATTAGTTTAGAAGTGGGGCACAATAGATACATAAACAAAAGAGGAGAAATCTGGCCGATATGTTTAACAAACCGTACTGTAGTACTTCTAAACATTACTCATATATATATATGTTACATATAAAAAATGGCTCGGAATATATAATAGATTTTTTCTGTTCACTTGTACACATGTACCACTGTACTTGGCATTTGAGTGACGTTTACTTACGCCCAACTGGAAATTTTCTAACGTACTGATAAATGAATGCGTCATTCTACATGAGGACATTGAAGAACAAGCTAAACATTTAGTGAACCATTTGATTATGACCTGCGACGTATTTATGGCTCGATCGAAAAATTGTACAAATTCAAAACACGTTGTGTTGGTATAATACACAGACTGCAAAACTTTTACCAAAAGGATATCTAGCAGCAAGGCGTAAAGAACAACTCAGTTTTAACAAGCCTAGCTGTGAGAGATCTAGAGCAGAATATCAAACTGTTCGGAAAGCACTACAGTCAAGGATAAGAGAGCACTAAGCTAAGTGCTTTAAATACGTCAGTGATAAAGCGAAATATTAAATATATTGGGCAGAGCATATAAAATGGTGAGGGCTAAACTCAAGTATACCAAGGAAAATATATCAACTTCATTGGATTTCTTGAGAAAGGCAGTGGGAACTCTGTTACTAAAGCATTTTTGCGTATTGATGTCACATTACAGAGCTTAGGGCTACAATCAGAGAGCTCAGGCACAACAAAGCTCTGGGACCTCATGAAAACGAAAACGAGCTATGCTACGAGCGAAAGGGGCTATGGTTCAAAATGCTTACAATAATAGCCTACTTGCTGGAGTATGTACGAGGATATAGGAAAGGATTAGTGTTACTGTTAAACCTAATAAAGCAGAAAATGAGCCAGAATTGTATTGGTCTTATATATAATCGACACGCTAGAAAAAAAAATTTGCGAAAATCGTCTGAATGATTATATTGAACAGATAATTGGAATTTCGAATAATCCATACGGTGTTCGAAGAGGACGATCAATTGACATTATCCAGCAAGTGGGGAATCCCAGCGAAAGAGAAATAGGAGGGTAGCAAAATGTACTGTCCGGTAGTAATCCTGTCTATAAGGAATTAGTACAACTCTCCTATATTACGCAGGCAAACAAAAATCTACGGGTATCCTTTCATCTAATAAGAGGCTACTAAGGGGCTACTTATCGGATAGGATGCTACTATACAAACAAAAGTAGGCATTAATATGTAGTACGGCATTACTGGAATCATGCAAGAGCCCGTACTTGGGTCGCTTCAGGGTAATATATTATTTGATGAGCTAAAAGATTACCTGTGCCGCGTGGTGTAAATATAACAAGGTACGCTGACGATTGTTACGCTAGCTATTGTTATTGTAGGAAAGGTACTACAACAAAGGAAAGAGACTACAGGTTAGCTTACAAGTTACGGAGAACTCTCCCTAGTCTCGTCGATGACCGACAACGTGTTAATAGAGAGCAGGAAGAGAGGGGAAAACGTTACACTCTGAATAGGGGGCCGAGAAATGCATATCATTCCGACGATAAATTATTTAGGTATGATATTGTTGCTAGGCACGATAAAGCGACACGGGGGTATGCAGCATTGTACCAAAATAAACGAATGCTATGGTGGTTGATGTTGTCAGTTGTAATGTATGCAATACCAGTGTGCGGGTACAGCTTTCAGGGGCCAGGCGGCTCTAAAACCATATACAAGAGTGTGCTATGTCTTTCATACAATGTTGCTGGATGCAGCGTACGACAGAACAGACATGCTACTGCCGGATATGACTCACAAAATCTCACTCAACTCACAAAAATTTATTAATCAAAGAGGCAGGTTGATAAGAAATTCAGAAGGGAGTCTCATGGACGCAAAAATGCGTACGTGGCAACCGAGGTGACACGATTTCGTACATGGTCGCTGGACATGGAAACTTATACACGATATTGAAACGTGTACCACAAGGCAGCATCAAAATATGAACTAATAGGTTGAATGAAAAAGGAAGCATAAAAATCCAAATCCAACAGTAACGTTTTTAAACCGTAGCTACCACCCATTTCAGTAACTGGTTCCCATTTGTTTGATCCACGTTGAAGTTGTCGGCCACCGTTGGAGTTATCAAGCTTTCGTCCTCTTCCGTGGCTGAGAAAAGTGCCTGGCCGTCGGAATCCGATGGCCGACCTCTTCTTGGCTTGTCTTCCAAGCTAGTGTCGTCAGAGTTGAAACGGGTAAACCATTCCGTGCATCGACTTTCGCTGATTGTGCCATCACCGACTACTTCGCTGAGATCGCTGCTTTCCATCCTTTCCCAAAATGGTACAGTATAATATGACGAATATGAGTCCGATTATCGACACGCATTTTTATAACCTAAAAGTAGAAATTTATAAAATATTGTGAATTTTTATTAAAATATAGTACGTCGCAGATGCGCCAACCCAATAATTTATCAAGCAAAAAAGTGTTAGAGGTCCTGCACACGCACACACACACACACACACACACACACACACACGCATGTACATGCGTACATATATATATATATATATGTATATATAAAGTGATATTATTGCGTTACCTTTTGTACCAAAAAATTAGAAATTTAAAATTTTTCCCAATCAAATATGGTGATGGTGTGTAAGAAACATTGTGCATCGTGTAAAAATGGGAAAGTTTTTACATTTTCTTCTGCAGAAAAAAAATAAAATGTTTGGTAAACCGAGTAGAAACTGTGTGAATCAACCGAAAAAGTATATAAAGATCGTCACAAACAATCAGAACAATAATAATTTTTGCATTGCTAAGCGAATCTCGTATAGAAGATAAATGTGTGTATGCACACAAGTCTTACATGAAAGGTGGGAAAGACTTGTAGGATCGTATGGGTTCGATAAGCGAATAGTACCTGGACACGCTACATCGGACAAATCAAAATTAAAAAAGTTCGGCTTTTAGAGCCGTACACATCCTTAGCATAAGTTTGTATTTAGAATCGGAAGCAAGATCGATAACGAGGCAACTTATGCGCATGTGCATGGTGGTAATAGTGAAAGACAATCTTCACTAAGCAAAAAATAAAAAATATCGTTACAAAGTAACAGCATTTGTTGACAGAAATTACTGATTCTTGTGGCTGGATGCAACATCAAATTAGAGATCAAAGTATTCGCTGACTCATTTTAAAAGAAGCAAATAGAAGCTAGTCTTAATAAAGCGTCTACACATATAACATAACTCTTTGAAGCAGCGTCTGACGAAATCTAATCCGGGTTTTGTTTGTTAAAATCGTGAGTGTAGGAACATTATTCACGCAATGTCTATTATTGGGCAGAGCTCTCTTAAATTGAAATACGACAAGATATTTCCTAATTACTAATCGCTGATGATCTATATACATAAGAATGATGTCTTACTACCGCTACTGCTATTAAACAATCGTTTTTTTCATATTTTCAAGGCAAAGGTAATGTGTTTTTGTATCCATCCTTGACGGACTCGGATATACATTCATTTTGTCGAAATGTGTGAAGAATGCTTCAGAGATCCTATATCTAACTCTCTACGTAATGCTTTTACTATAAACATTCTCTTAGGTGATAAAGCAAAGGCATCGGCTTTTACCAAAAACATTGAAAGCTTTTGCACGCAAGTTGCTGTTGAAAATGAAGTGAATTTGCCAAAGGGCAACGCCTACAGCATAATATAAGCAAAACAAGTGTGTCTTTCGCTTATATTATTCATAAAATATCGTAATAAAAATTTTGTATAGTCGACGGGCGATGCTATAGTATTTGTACAAGAATAAAATTTTTTTTTTGTTTTTTTTGAAGACATATATGATGGATATAGAAAATGTCGCCATAGCCGAATATCCTTCCTTGTCCTTTATTAAATTATTGAGATCGTAGAGAGAGAGAGAGAGTTTAAGAAAGGAGTATTGTCTGTGGCAGACTAACGTAAACCAAACAAAAAGGGATCAGGACAACAAGACAGAGGGGAATCGCTAGAGGGAACGCATAGACAATATTAGAGAGACAGAAATTGAAGTAAATCTCCTTTTCCCTTTTGCCACCCTTCTTTTAAGATCTGCCTTAAAATAAATTTTAACATTTTAAAATGTAGACCAAAATAAGCGATAAATTTTAGATATAAGTGTTTACAGAAACGTTCTGAAGATCATTTTTATTGAATATTTAAATTAAATATTTGTCGAATTTAATATCATAAAATTGAGCTCATCAAAATCTTATCGAAATCACCGCAAACGTAGAAGACACACGGTTTTCCACATTCCCTTCTCTCCTAAAGTTTCAGCAAAAAGAACAAAATATATAGATAAGTAAATAATTTTTTATATAAGTGTTCGCAGTCTGACGGGGGAAATATGAGAGTTAGAGCAAAAAAAAAATTTTATTTGCATTTATTTGAATTTATCAAAGGAATATCAAAACGCACGCGACCCATCTACGTAATCATATAAAGTAAGCGTACCGAGCAATTTTCAAATTATAACTGAATTCTGTTTGTGTTGGAATTGATGCGACTACAGAAATTGTTATCGCAACAATTAAATCTTAACGGAATGCATTAGGGTACCGTGAAGTAAAGTCTTACAACATTACTACAAATGTTTCTATAGGATTTAAAAGGATAATAATAATAATAATAACAACAACAATAATAATAAGAACGCAAACAATGAAATTAAAAATATGTACAAAGCCGCAGCGTGTGCTGTGTAAGACCAAACGCTCAACCAACAAAAGTCATCATATTTCTATGTAATCATGGTGGGAATTTGATAGAAGAGCAAACAGGGGTTAGCATCAGAAACTGCAGAGTAGTAGCAGCAGCAGCAGCAGCAGCAGTGTTGTTGACGAAGCGTGTATTGTTTTGACTGAAGATTTCATCGGAAGAAAAAAGAGCAATATTTATCACGCTTTCAAAAAGCCTTAAAAGCCTACACACAACAATACAAAACAAACAAACAAGAGTCTCTTTGGCTGACAAACGTACATGTTTTTAGAATCAGAACAGTTATTGATGTTCTGTTACCCTCAAGCGGAGTATATTTGTCTACTCAATCACACCAACCAACCAACAGCCACCCGTCCCTTGTTACGCAAGTGTTTGAAGAACTTTAGTTTTACTTCCCCTTAAGCTTACAAATCGTTTACAATTGATTAAAGTGCTTCTAATCTACGAGATACCGGCGAACCGGCGAACCGGCGAACCGGCGTTTGCTAATGATCTTGCTCTCTGCGTGAACTATTGTAAACACACTTCGCAATTTTTACTCATTTTTCTATCTGCCCTTCATTCATCTGTCCCTTCATTTGTAATCTTAAAATCCTTTCCTAGCGTGTTAAATTTATGTAAATCACTCAGTTAGTTCTGGCCAGTGCGTACACTTTTTTTCCTTATCACAAACACTTGTGTAGGAATCTTACGTTTTCGCTTACATAAGGTGGGTTGCCTGCGGTAATAGTGTTATTAGGTTTATTTACTTTAGCGCGTATTCTATTTTGCTTCTCTTCCTATCAATAATTTACGTCATATTAACAATAATAACAACCAAAAAAAGGCGTAAAATATGCTGTAAATCCGTAGCACACTCTGCGTTCAAATTTGGATTGTCATCAATCTTGAATAAGATTTGTCTTCAAATTTCAAATCCCATTCCCCTCGGATTTCGCTCAGTTGTGAGAAAATTTGCCATATCATGGGAGAGAGATAAATTAGTTTAAAACAAGTACTCAGGGAGCAGTTAACTGTCGTGGCTTAAAGGCTTTTTGTTTGCTTTGTATAGAACATCGGAGCCAAAGATTTCCTTATCGTGAAGTGATTTTAAAATTATTGTGCCCCAAATACTCAGACTCAATTCTTCAAAAAAAAGCTTTTAGTAGTAGGGCAGAGAATCGATGTAACTCGGTCCCCAAAAGTAATGTGACTTGATATCTCTTGTGCTTCGAAAACGGAAGCACCATCAAAATGCTGCTAACAATTCTCAGCGATTATGTCAAATTTTGAGTGCTTTCAGTCATCCTGTCCAGCACTCAGATTTAGCAAAGCGGTTACAGCGTAGTTGATATGCAAGAGATGTGCAAATAATGGTTTCCTAGCGATCTCTTGCTCTAATAGCACAACATCAACTTTCCCCGCAATTGCGAATGATACAAGAAATGTGCTCGTCATCCCGCCACCGCCACCAGGCGAAAAGCATAATTAAATCAAAATTAATTTACCAAATCGAATTAAATCGTCCCGCCCTTTTCTCCGTCCTCATAGAATTAATTTGGGAGTATTTTCGTTGCAATGACGATCTGTAGATTTCTCGATGTACATTAATTGACGCAGATGTGCGCAGATCACCTTTTCCCCCGATGTGTTTAGTCCTTTTGGTGGTTTGCTGCCGCAGGACTTTAAGGAAAGCTGTTCAAAATCGATTGCTATGGCTAAAGTCGTAAAGCGTACGAACTGACAACTGACTGAACAACATTCGTCTTATGACTGAAGCTTATTTTAGATATTAGTTCAAGCAGGAGTCCAGCACTATATTGTTTGAGCGAATGTCTTTTGTTTCTGTCTTCTAACGATTTTCATGCGATTTTCGCATGGCGGATAAGAAAATCTCACTAACTCTTTTCAATTTTCCAACTGATCAAGTGTATGCGTGGGGAGTAGGTAGTAACGCTTTTGATGCTTATTTTTGACAATTACATGCTTCTCGTTTGCTTCTCGAGTTGTGAGTAGACAAAACAGACAATTCATTAAAAATTATATATTATATATGCATTGTTGTGTATATTAAGTCGGTAAGGAAGCGTACAAATTATTTTTTCAAAAACTCGAAGAGTAATTGCTTTCACACCGTCCAGAGGTTATTAAAAATCCACAAGTATATTAAAGCGAAATTACGCGTTTGATGTTAATTAAAATGAAATGAAATTTTAATTAATTAATTAATTTCCCCTCTATTTAACGTGATCGAAGTCTATCATTAAAATCGAATAGAAATATTTGATCTCAGATCAGATTTATTAAATAGCAAATGACTGTAAAAAGCATACAATCATAATAATAATAATAAATGATTATTTACACTAATTGCACCTGTTATTTATGATTCGTCAGGTATTTTGCACTTTCTGAAAGAAATATACTGTTTACTGTGTGTATGTGTTGAAATTCTATCATTTTCGCAATTGTGTGTTGCTGTTGTGAATAGATCGATGGATCGATGCAAGATGGAAAGGCGGCGAAAGAAACAAGAAATCAACCAAGCAACCAACACTAACCAACTAACTAACCAACCAACCAACCAAACAACCAAACAACCAAACAACCAAACAACCAAATAACGAACAAACAAGCAAGCAAGCAAATAACCAACCACTAACTAAACGTTGAATAACAAACACAATCATTTCTGAAACACGGATGAGCAACGTTTGTACGTTGTAAGGCCAATAATTGAGCATTTAAGTGTCAAATTAGAAAAGTGCACGGAATAACAACAACGTTAAAGAACTGTAAAGATTGTTCTTGCGGTTGTTATAATTTTTGTTGTGATTTCTACGGCTTCGCATTGGTGGTCAATTATACCAAACAAAGCTCAACCATTTCAATTCTAAAGTAATTGGCAAAGACAAACTCATACACAAATAGCATTCAGGAACAAGTCGGAGGAGGAAGAAAAGTGGAGAAGATTGATTTTAATAAATATATAGGCAACTCATATAATACAATACAATAATATATATATACACATATACACTATACTGGGCACTATACATAGTATGCTTCTGGCTATGTAACCAGAAAGAGGTAGAGGTAGAGGCTAAAATAACTTGAATTGTTGTGGTTTTGGCCTAAGAGAAGGAATGTAAGGTTGGCAGGGGCTTGACCGCAAACACAACGAAGCCTGATGCGGGCAACAAATTTAAAGCGGCATGTATTTGTAAGGTAACAATTATGCTTAAAAACCTGGCAATAAAGAAGACAAACAATCAAATTGGGCCTGTCTCTGTGCTCACAGTTTTCATTTCCATCCCCACCGCCACTCGCTACAGAAGATAACCGAAGATGGCAGCTGAAATGCATACAATACAATGCTATGGCGAATTATTATAACACCTTCATGGCGTTTTTTGAAATGATCATGATTAGTTGGGCTGCAATACTCTAGTAGTATAGTAATGTAAGACGGGCAGACAGACTCGCTGGCTGCGGTGGATGAATGAAGAATTCAGTTTCTTAGATTGGAAATGAAAAAGGAAAACGTCATATAAGCTAGCACCAGGGAAACGTGCACTATACGCCAAATCAATTGAAAAGCATACCTAAACACATAATCACTTCGGTTTTGGTGAAGGAAGAATTGAATGGTCAATATTGTAGCAAGCGCACACACACACATACGCGCGCGCGCGCTCACACACAAAAAAGCAAATAAACGAGCAAGCAACTTACCGCGACCGGCTTTGCCGTTCGTAAATGATGATGCTAGATGTAAGGAGCAACATAAATAAACCGCTGCCGTTGTTGTTAATATACAATTGGTTTGGTTGAACTCGTTATTCATTCTACGGTCTTTACCAATGACCACATCATCGAACAGTCGGGCAACAAACCAGCCGGTCAGCCAGAGCGTCAACCAACCAACCTACTAACTAACCAACCAGCAAGTCGACCAGACTGCTAACCGACCAGCCAAAAGGGTATTATTATGCTAAAAGCTTATAAAACTCACGTTTACAATCCATTTAAGTGCGGCTAATAACCGTTTCTCTTGACGGCATAACTTACTTGACGCTTGTTTTTATTATTATTTCGTTTGTTTATGAGCACACGGATAATTGAGTTATCTGATCCTGACAAACAACAGTGCAACAAACTCGCACCATTCTTCTTCTTATTATTATCAAACATACAACACAAACGTATACTTTAACTCAATTCCATTCAATTTTAATACAGCATAACAATGTAAAACCAATAAGAAACAAATAAAAGAATATTTGGAGAATTTTCTGTTAAGCGATTCATCATGAAAGATAGTGTAGTTAAGACCAAGAGAAGTAAGGTGTGTCAGCTTGCGCTTTTCAACAAAAAAAAAAAATGCTTGCCAGCATTAAACACATATTTTTTAAAAATTATTTACACCTAATTTTCTAAAATCATATTATTTATGTGCTTTTTATTGCTTGTAGTGCGAACGGAATCATAAGATTTTAGTATTTAATGCAGTAATTTTAGTACAAGCTTTCAAGCAAGTTAATCTTTTAACGCAACAAGATCAATCTGATCAATCTGTACTTAACCCATTTTGGGTAATAGAATATAAAGCTTGGAAAATTCACGCCATCCGTAAATGACATTTCATTTATAATACATTTTTGTGTTGCAATTGCAAAGTAAGCACAAGCCTTAGAATACCTCTGCTCCCGGTCGGTGAGCTTTCTTTCTGTAAACTCAACTACTGGAGGTAATCGTTGAAACTTACAAAGCAAACTATATGCACTTCATAAACGTGAATAGTGAAATCAATTTAGTTCCCTGGCACGACTACAAAACTTTGTCTAGAAAAACAAACATTTCTACGGGTTTATGTGGATGTGGTGTGACATCTTAACTCTGCAGTCCCTGCTCACGCAACGGATTAATAAAATGTGAACTGAATCTCCACTCTGACCGGGACATTTTCCATTAAAGAGAGCCCCACTCTAACTGAAGTAGTAGATTGATTATGGGAAGGTCCATGTGTTTTTTTTACAACCGAATGTTTAATGTTCTCGCGTCTTAGGGATTACCATAACCGCCCTGACACTATACATAGAACACGCCCACCTATCAGTACTCCGTCGCTTTCTCGTGGACATTTGGAGCACAGTGAAAACTGCGTACGCGTTTTTATTATACATGACCAACCAGCCAACCGGCATGTAACTTTTATGTGTAACACGGCTCCGGTTGGAAAGTAGTGAGAAAAGAAAAAAAGGTAGAGATACAAAGAAAACGATAAGCAAGCAGGTCTTCATTGCGAACGAAACATAATGAGCAGGTTCGTGATAAGGTTGTTCTTTAGCGCTATCTTAGGCAACGTTTAGTTAAGTTTGCTTTTTAGCTCTTTCATATAATCTCGAAAGCAATCTCAGTTGTCCGTGTTCGTAGACTTATGCTTTGGTAAATAACATCGATGCAGTTCAATTCTA
Source organism: Glossina morsitans morsitans (assembly GCA_001077435.1). Classification (NCBI taxonomy): domain Eukaryota; kingdom Metazoa; phylum Arthropoda; class Insecta; order Diptera; family Glossinidae; genus Glossina; species Glossina morsitans. The sequence goes on from CCAG010015082.1 coordinate 11,061, forward strand.
CCACACTCTTCTAAGGAACTTATTATTTCGCGGCCCTCATCATAGAAAACAGGCTGACTGCCTGCAGTCGTTTTAAATAGCCTCAGTAGTAAGAACTGGCAGTGAGAAGAAATATTTTTTGAAATAGTCCCTTCAACCTTCAATGTATCCTTTCAGCAATCTAATTATGCAAAATCTATTGTTAGGTTATACGCAGTTAAGCCTCAAACCCTTCTTGGCCGCTACGTTATTTAAAGCTCTACGAGTGAATTGTTGTCGCAGAAATGGTTTAGTAAACGAACCTTAGAAAAGCAATTTTATTATTTATTTAGTTATCGTGAAATGAATACTTTCGTCTCTCTGATCAGTTGAATGGTTTGCCGTTTAAGTAGCTTAGAGGGTTTAGAAAAACTGTTAGTGCGGTTTTTACGAGCAAGTATACTTGCATTCCATGTATTCGCGTTTGCGGACAAGCTGCCGCGCCACCATCATGGTTAATACTTTTTAGGTTATCTAATATATCGTGTTATACGCATATGCACGCATATAAAAAATAATTACAATTAATAAGAGAAAATGTTTAATTAAAAAAATCTTTAGCTTATGCTTAATCTCGCTTATGAAGAGCGCTTGAGGAAATGCGAATGCAAATACAAGCAACTATGCAGCGCGAAGTTTTTCATCGCAATTTAACTTTAAGACAATTCGAACAAAATCGTTTACATGCATATATGTGTGTGTATGCAGGCAAACCTCTTGCATTAGTAATAACATTAAAGTAAGCGTAAAAAATGAATTTATATGCAAATGTATGTGCGTTTAAATGCATTTACGAATCCGGTCATTTTTCGTCATATCATGGCATTGCAATTAATTTTACAAAACAAGCGGCATGTTTTTAAGGCAGCGAATAAAAACAGCTTCAACGGCAAAAACGCAAAAAAGCATGCCCCAAATGAAATCGTTGGCTCAACTTTATTTCTATTATAGCGTCATCTTTATCAACAATATCTTGAGTGCGACTGACGGTTGCGAGTGACTATGCACGCATTCGTATCCATATACACGAAGTTGGTCAGCAAGAAAATTTTGATATATATATATATATATATATATATATATATATATATATACGAGCACGCACACAAACAATATGCCAATTAATATTTAAGCGATGTTCCTAAGGCAACAATTAGTTTTATATGCGGTTCTATCGGAGGAACAGTTCGCAATCTCTTTTAAAGTGGGTAAACTGGGCAAACTGGGCAAACGTAAAACAAAATGGGATTTGGCACATATTTATTTTGCCGATAATTCTTTCAATAAAATTTTATATTTACGAAAAGTGAAATCAATAATTATGAATTTGGGATATCCTATGCCTGACCGACTTCCGCAAACGTTAGTCAGCAATAGCTTTTTGCTAAGTATAATAAGCTCCTCTATGCTACTTTTAGGCGAACTAATTTTTACTTTTTGTACGCATGAGGTATAAGAGAAGAACTGCTTGTAATGCATGATAGCACTGATTTTGTGTTAATCGTTCGTACTGAAATTGAAACATTGAAACGATGTCGTGCATGTTGAGAAGTCACTGAAAATGTTAAAAAAAACAAGGAGTAGATAATATGTAGATAAACCCTAAACTTGTTCCAACGGATTATTATTTGTTAGTTCAATGCTTGTTGGTTGCAGATATCGAACAAATCGGATGCTGTCGTCTACAACGCATAAATACATCGGTATTAAAAATATATATAAGCGGTGTCATTGTCTCAAGCATATGGTAGCATGGCTTGCTTTTCCTTTCTTTCTAAGAATGCATTTATTTAAGGAAGCCGGTTGAGGGCTTCTTGTCCACGTTAGCAACTAGTATTTCTTTTTAATTGTGGACTTAGTCAAATGCGTTCATTACCCGGGCACATTATGCTCCCATTTTCTACCTCTACATCTTCTTTCAAATTTTTTTTTGATAAAGTTTCATATTGGAGACGTGTCGTTCTTTTTAGTTCGATTGTCATTCGTAGCTAGTGTTTTGTTATTGCGAAATATCTTTCAGATCCTTATAGAATAAGAGCATTGTGCAGAAGACTGATTGGAAAACACTGCTTCGTGCTAAACTAAGCACAAGATATTTAACATGCATGAGACTTTTACTTTAGTTACAATAAGGCGACCAGAATTTTTTGACAGCAAAAGGAGTAAGCACGGGAAGTAGGCACTTTCCTTTTGGTCAATACTTCCTAAGTTTTTAAGTTTGCGAAACTTCAAATATTGAAGACCTTTTCTTTTTTTACTCATAAGCTGCCTTTATTTCTCACATTCTTTTCCACTCATAAGAGTAGAAAAAAAGTGAGTGAGTATATTGCTCTCTAAAAGAGTACATTTGGTCACCTTAGACACGCACATGCGAACTTGCGGCCGCGCATCATGATCGTGTTTAGTGAATGCCGACAATGGCAGTTTTATTAAGATCGCAAAATTTCTCAAGTGATGCTTTTCGTTTTCTTGAAAGGAATTGGCAAAAATTTAGCCCAGTGGGGTGCAAAAGGTGTGAAATACCTGCTGGGTGTTAATACAGTTAATAAGAAAGCATTCTTTGTATAGACTTTTGTTTTATCCAATATTTACTACGGGGATATACAGCAAGTCATTTTCATTTTGTTCGCGTTTTCATTTCGCTTATAAAACTCATGCGCAATTCAGTTTAAATAAGTTATACATAGATGTAGGAGTTTTTCGTCATACAGATCAGTCTTTCTTTTATTGAAACTCAAAGCCATAGAACTGAAGATGGAAGATTGAGAGTTGGCCCACAGAATCAGAGTCTCGTAGAGGGAACTCGAATCTATCGATAAATATGAATGCGAATTACGCATGCCAAGCAAACAAAAAAGGAAGGAAATACGAAATTTAGATTCTCTTTGAGACGAGTTCTGTGTATTTCCTACCTCTTTATTATGCGGAAGTTCGTTGACCGATTACATACCTTTTCTCTCTCCTAGGTTCTCCTATTTTATATTTAGACCATTTTCTTCTTTAGCTTGCTTATTATTGCTAATATTCATTCACGTTTGTTTGAGTTTTTAAAATTTTGCAAGCTCTGGAGGACTGTTTGTAGGTGTAGGTGTATATTTAAATCTGACATGTAAACGTTAACTGGCAGCGTATATGCAAATTTTCAATTTTATATTTCAAATTTTGCGATTTACCAAAGTTGATGAATGGATGGACAGCCGGACAAAACTAATGTGATAGTTACTTGGTTGCCTTAAGGGTAAATAAAAATGAATTAATGTATTATGAGAAAAGAACACAAACTCGTAGCAGAACTAATTTGTTTACACTGTGTAATCGAATATATAAAATGTGTAAATATTATGTATAGTAAAGTCACATACATGGAATATATAATGTATATACCTAATTATATGTAAGACAGTTCAGATAACGCGTAAGTATTGTGTGTTTAATTTGACAAGCGAAACAAATTAGTGTAAGCCGTATTCGCAATTGTCTGAGGTTTGGCTTTGGATTCCTTTCAACTTAGCAAGTGAAAGTTGAAAAATCGAACAATGTGTCATTTGCAAAGCCTGAAATATTTTTGAAGATTCTGGATCTCCTGTTTTTTGTTGGTTGACGAAATTTGCCAATTGTGACGATTTTAATAAATCGTTTTCGATATATTAGCTGGACCGGAAAGTAATGCCATTTTTCAAGTTTTTATTTTTAATCGATAATGTAATCACTCCCGTTATCAACAATGTTTTGTCCTCTAGTGTTCACAATTTTCAATCCCGGATCGATAAAAATCAATTCGTTGTTGAGCAAAATATCTGGAATTGGAATTTGGACGTCATCTGTATTTTTACATGTTTTTCCACTTAGAAAATGTTGCAGCGATCGGAATAAATCGAAAGCCGATGACATAATATCGGGCGGATATGGTCGATGAGGCAATACTTTCCATCGCGATTCATTTAGTTTTTCCAAGGTCCTCCTTGCGCAGTGCGGTCTTCCATTATCGTATTGCAGAATAATAACTTTTCTGTTGACAATCGCTTGGCACTTTCCAATTAGAGATCGGTTTACTCGATCCAATTTTTCACAATAGAGAACTGCATTACCAGTTTGCCCAGCTTGCATTACGTCAAAATGAATGATCCCGCGAGTACTTCACCAAACACACAAAAGCCTCTTTTGGATTATCATAGAGGACTAAGTTTTCATCTCCAGTGATCAAGCGATCAGAAAATGCTTTTTTATTGTGCCGCTGAAGCAATAACTTGCATGTGGTGGAGCAGTTAGCTTTGTTTTCTCCGGGAAAATTATGCGGTCCTCTGCTCTGCTTACTTTACCAGTCTGCGGTAAATGTTTTTAAATGCGCAAGCAACGTTGGTTAAGAGTGTTTGACAGTTGCTTTGTTGTCTGACACGGCTTTGCTTCTATTTCTGATAAATTCCTTGTTCACAAATTATATTACATTCCGGTCCCCCCCTTTTTTTCAAATAAAATGTCGTTACATAAAAGGAATGCTACGTTGCATCGCTTTTCGAAGTTAGCAGACATTTGCAATGAGAAGCAATTGTGCGATGAAGGTAGGGATGGTAGTCAACGACGTGTGCGTGACTGAGTTGAAAATTAATAAAAAAATATAAAATAAAAAACTAAAGTATTTACATAAGACTAGTTCGAATTGACTTCATATGGAGTACACCAAACTTTCGCAACATGTATGCCACGCTCTTAAATAGATCGACTAGGAAGTCTACAATTTTATTCGCTGGCGCCCGATCACATTTTCCTGTAATAAAATATACTTAAAAGGTAGCACGAACGAATGATTCTTAATTATCTACAAAGTGCTGCCGAATCCCCTTGGAGTGGCGTTTTCCCCAACGCGTATCCCCTCAAATTCTGAAAAAATACGCTACGTTTTACGATATTATGTCGTACCAAAATTGTTGGAGATGTGTGGGATTTTAAACGGGAAACGACCGATAGTTGATAGAGCCGATGAAACTTTCCAAAAATTGTACAAATCAGTATTGAATCACTTGCCCAAGTCTAAAACTAGAAGAGAGCTCGACATTTGGGTAACTCATGAATTGAATGTGGAAAACTTCATGCAACGATTTTCCTTCTGCGAACCTCTAGTGAATCTGAATAGTGAAAACCGGATCATACGCGACAATGTCATGCCACTAATTCGTGATGAATGAAACTGAATAAACGGTGACAAGGCCCGGATTTACGTCCGAGATAATGCTTTGTCTTCTGAGGAATTGAAAGGAAATCGTGGATCGGGAGCTACTCGAACTTGGTGAGCCGACTGATTGCACTGTTAACAGCTAACGCGATTAACGTGCGTAATTAAAATAAAGCGGCCAGGAATGATCAAAAGGAATTTTGTCCTCCTCTTTCACGACAATTCCAGGCTGTAAAACTATATGAATGTATTTTTATGGCTCTGATTTTGCCTCGCCTGACTACCGTTGCTTTCCCTCTCCGCAGTATTCTTATAATGATGTACAGTTGATTTCGAAAAAGGCTTGCGAAAATCATTTGCATCAGTTTTTCACCTAGAAATCTTAACACCCTACAATGATGGCAGAAATGCTTTTACAAGTTTGTAAACTTAAAAGAAAAGTCTCAGTCAGATTACTCGTGCGGAATCAGTCACATTATTTCAGTCGCAAATTTGATCATCACAGATAATGAAATACATTAAAATTGAAGAATATTAAGGCACAGCTGTTTCCCAGGCTTTGCTGGTATTCCATTGTGTGTTCTCAAATTGTATGTTGACGAATTGTTGAAAGAATAACTTTCTTGTCCCACTTCATAAAAGTGGCATTAGACCTTTCGTAGAGAACTATGAAGGCGTCGCTAAATGGAGTGTTCTACTGAAACAGTCGAAGCGTATTGTTACCCGACATCTTTCTCTCTCTCTATAATTTACGGTATAGAATGCACATGTAACACTTTTAGTTTCTTCCTTACGCTCACGCAGATTCTTGATTATTAAATTGTCGCCATCTGGTTTACTCTACTTATCTAGAGAAATTGTTGAAATGGTCTTACTTTCATAATAGATCCTTTCGAATGTTTCTTAACTGTTTTGGTTGTACTGAAATTTCACTTAGATGGAGTGGTCCTTCCTGTGAGTGTGTTCGTGAACAGTTGCTTTTTGCAACACGCAGAAGGAAAAGTTTCAGGGTACCCAAGACATATATACCTTCATAAGGCGCAGAAACGAGCTTTGAAAGCAGAATAAAGTATTTAAATTCTTGGCCGGTCTCAAATATGTAATGCATTTAAACATGTCGATATGTTCGTCTGTCCATCTGTCTGTTTGCGCACCTGTGTAGTCAAAAACGTGTGGCAAACATTTTCCCGTTAGCGCGTGAAAATTTGCAAAAGAATTTGGAAGTGACTCAAACTTTTCAAAGGACACGTGTGGGCGTTAAAGCCCACACGCCTATGCGATAAAAACTTTTAATTTGAAGATAGAAAAAATCAGCCTCTTCCACTACATATTATAGAGTATGAAAATGAAGTTCTTTTACTTTTTTGGTCTTTTTTAGGATAACGGTGATGGGTATAAAAGATTCACGATCACGATCGAATATAATTTTCTTACTTGTTATTATACCGATCGATTTAGAATCACTTTTTGAATCGTTTTAAGCTTGTCTATCTTTCTGTCCATCTTTTTTTCTTTTGTTCAAGCCACAGGCCATCCTTTTCGAAATGTTTTGATGAAATTTGACACACCACACACTTGTTTTGGTCCAAGGACGAGCACTACTGAAGATGACCATTTCCCATATAACAACTTATTTTGGAAACTCTATGCACGAATAACAGCGTTAGGCGAAGTGGTGTATGTAAGACATTTAATGGTGGGGCCTGCTCCACCCTAATGTGTTTAATTGTTTTCTTTTTCAATACAAATTTTTTTGATGATTTTTAATTTAATTATGCAAAATTTGTCATATATTTTATATATTAAAGTACTTGCGCACATACAGTTTCAATTTTACTATCTCTCTCTATCTCTTTCTCTCTCCATTAATTGTCATTTAAACATTTCACATTTTATTAAAACCATATTGTTACATATCCATTTCATTATTATATGCGTTGATTAGGAGGATGTGATAAAAAAATGTGCAATTTTACTCGAAAGCTTTTAGCCGGTATTAGTGGCACAAATCAAAATGTTTTTTGCCCGGTATTGCGAACTCGCTATTGAACTTTATTGGAATCGCTAGGCTAATTATAAAGTACAGCCTTTTTAAAAAGAAAACACACAATAGTCTTAGTTACCAGTGCTCGCTCCATCTTTAATCCAAGGAATCCATTTTTATGATTTAAATAAATTATAATAATAATAACGATAATTTTTTTATGTATATGCAAAATTCTACGCGACAATGAAGCTTTAGCTGAATTAAGCGAATTTAAAACGTTAGCCTTAACTATGACATTATTATTTAGTATTAAAAAGAAAGGAAAACACTTTTAACTTGAAAAGCATATATATATATATAAATGAATGAACTAAAGAATGCAAGTAATAAGTAGTTGTAGAAGGACACAGAGCCCACTAAAGTAAGGCCATTTCAAAATAAGGTCTTATATGGGAAATGATTGAAAATGTGGTCCGATCCGAATCATTTTCAATAGCGTTCGTCTTTGGGTCAAAACATGTCGGTGGAACAAATGTCATCAAAATATATATATATACATACGAACAGACAGGCTTAGAAGATATACTTCTGAATCGATCGGCACAATAAGGGACGAGTGTAGCCCAAATACTCCTGTTGTTACTAGAAAAAGGTGATTTTTATGCGGTCTACCGCATGGATTCGAACCTGGGTTGTTAGAGCTGAGAGTCGGACATTTAATCACCAGCTTATTTAATAATTTTAATAGGAACGTTTTCAGGTGTGAACGAAGGAAGTAAATCACGAAAATGAAAATATCAGAACAATATGTCACCGTTACGAAGAGGACAAAAAAACCAATTTGCAAAGGGAGAATGATCAGGATCGAGAAAAGGTTTATGCGCGATCCGCTTTTCAAGTTTTAATGGGTACGTCGTGTTATTTGAGTGACTGAGAAAAATCCGATAAGACAAATATAAAATTTCTCCTTTTCATAAACACAAAATTTTTCTATTCACATATGTTGTACATGTGTTATTTTTGTAATAATCAAATGGGACGAGTACGATAGTACGAATTGTTAAAATATTCGCAATGTTCAGCAATACTGGTCTTCTACGATTCTCAGTCGATCTTTCGTTTGAAAGATTCGTACGTGGCAAATGTTCTTCGGAACAATCGATCACTGTTTAGCGATCATAGGTAAATAAGTACAATAGATTGTAAAAGCTTTGAACAGCCAGATGCGTAGATGCAATAGATTTATCCGGCCATAAAGGACTTTCCGAATTCTTTCTTTATGTGCCAGCCAGAGGTAATGAGTGCATATATGTATATGTTTGCGTCCAAGAGAAGGATTGTATTGACAATACAGTATCGCAATACTGGCAGATCAAAGAAAAAAAAAAAAACAAAAATAAACGACTACTTGTGTTAATTTACTATAGTTACGCTATACGTAACTGTAACGTATAATTCAAAGAGATGGTCTTGAAACTTGACTTTTAAATTCTTATGAAGTATGTAGTAGTGATGATTATTGGTTACATATATGAACTTTGGCTCCCTTGTATTGATAATACATTGTGGACAAAATTTTCTTATCAGATATAAAACGCAAAGACAAGAAGAAAAAATTTCATTCGATATTTCGCATAGTCACGGCAGCACAATTTTTAATCTTCTTTCATTTGGTTGCATGCTTTAGAATGCTGCGTTCGTGAGTAAAGAATGTAAAAATTATGAATTTGCATATCTGCATATTGCATAATCTTGATGCGTATTTTGTGTGCATTTCATTTAAGTTTCAAGTCATGTAAACTTCATATTCTGCATAAGTTTATATAAAATATGTACAAAAGTGTTTACAAAACCAAATTGCGTTTGAAATCTCAGCATGTGCTACGGCATTTGAGATGGCATTGCGCAAATGATTGTTATCATCCATCGAAATTACTTAATTTGGCAGAAGGATGAAATAAAAGGATGAAATAATTGTAGATTTTAATTCATGATTGATTGTTCAATTAAATTGAAAAACTTTCGAGCTTCGTTCGCAGTAACACATGCGAAATTAATAAAATGTAATGATGGAAGATATGTTTGATATACTAATAGATCTTATCAATTATATTAATGTTATTACGAAAATCAGTCGTTCGATAAGATAAGTGGGCATGGAAACTCACCGATCTTCTAAGAAATAGAATTCATAAAATGGAAAAGCCAAGTACACGGGGTATAAGGTTACGTATGAAGAATTCAGCTTTTGCATTTGTATTCAGGCAGGTAATCACGTAACTCACAGTTAGCTTTCACTTTCGCATTCAGCCGTTTAGCAAAAACACCTGAAAACGAAAGCGAGGTTTAAACTTTTTGCGTTCGTCCTTGGGTCAAAACAAGTCATTGTACCTAATTTCATCATTTCAAAAATATCTTAAAAGTTGCGACCGTAGGTTGAAAAATAATTTACATTGACAGATATCACACAGATGGATGTACAGATGGGCAGACAGGCATAGATCGATTCAGAAAATCATCGAGAAAATTTCACTCCATCAGTGTAATAAAAGGCTGATCAATCTTAAGCCCTGCTGAGTGATACGTACGTCCGTCCCATCCTGTACCATAAGCATAGGGTGTGGGGTATAAAAGGCGAGGAAGATAAAGTGGAAAATATATATTTTAAATTTAGAAGTTATTTATTTAATGTGTGTTTATTTTGTACTAATTTAAGTTTTCTTTATGTCATTTGATTTTATAAGTAAGATATGAAAAACATCAACAAAAGCAACAAATGTAATTTATTTTCAATTTTGGATATTGCTTTCTAATCATACAATTAATTATTAACTCTGTGCCCCTTCTTTTAAATTCACTTTCTTCAATGAAAAGTTTAATTTGCTCTTACAATAATTTTAAATATTGTTGCTTTCCGTATATTTGTTGTTCACATTTACGTCGATTTTTTCTTCGATGTTTTTACTCCTTAATCCACATGTGTTTATTTACATTTCCATCGATTTCCTCATTGTTTCTTATCGAATAATACGGTAACATGGCCTCTTCGGTGTGCTTACCACTTGGGGATTTTTAACCCGAAAATAGAAACAGCGCATCATTGTGTTAGCCCCTCTAACGCTTTAACTAACTTGCAATGACGGTATAATATAAGATCGAAAGCAAAAAAAAAAAGTATTCGGGATACGATATATTTGTATATTTGAAAGAAAAAAAAGCAAGCATTTCATAGTTGGAAATAATTAAATGTCGAATCTATCTCGACATAGATGTTGATGTAAGATGTCGACATGGAAGCGGGAATGTTTCAATTAACAAAATGCTTATAACGTCAATTGAACATATATCGAAGACGCGGTAAATCATTATATATACCTATTCTGGGACAAAATAAAAATCGAAATCCTTTTCGCCCTATCTGTCTTGCCTTTTACAGCTAAGTCGTTGCATAAGCGCGCCTACCTTTCAAAGATATATCGTGCAGTTGTTTGTTATATTAAAACCGAAATGTAATCAAACTTAAAAGAGCTTCCACGTAAGACAAATATGAGGCTTATTCTCTCTAAAAATGGTCGTGAGATTCCCCCGTAAAATATAAAAGTGGAAACGTACAATATGGCAAAGCAAAGGAGAACAAACTGTGACCTATTTTCAAGACTTTACGGGTTAAGGATATTTATAAATTTATAAAGAAATTTATATTATCGTAGTGCAGGATATATTAAGTTTGGGCGTACGTATGTAACATCCAGACGGACTTGGGAGAGGTCAACCTATAATAACCGATCGATTCAGAATCATTTTTTCGATGCAAGCTTTTCTGTCCGTTTGTCCGTCTTATTTTGGTGTGTTCCACCAACAGGTCGCAAATTTTGAGACTTTTTGTTGAATGACATGCTTTGGCCCACGGATAGACGCAATTGAAAATGATTCAGACCGGAGCATTTCTTCGACAACTTCCCTTTTAAGGCCATATTTTAAAAAGTTATAAGAATAACTGTATTGACGGAAGTGGTATAAGATCGTGGCCAAATATATATTTTAATATTAACACTTCCCTACGTCTAAAGTGGCTGAAATGAGCGCCTTTTGATTTACTTGCATTTATCTGGAGGGAATTGTTGAGCATTTAATTAGCTATTCTAGCTAAACATTGATTTATTTTACTTTAATTGAAAAAGAGTGAATCCAAAAGAGAGTCCACTGTTCACTGTTCAGTTTAAAAGGATGAAGATATCGTCGGCATAAACAAAATAAGTTAGTGGCCTCCCCTACGGCCTGTCTCTACGAATTCAGTTAAGTGGTTCACAAAAGGATTAAGGAGGATAGGATTCAAAATCGATTCTTGAGGAACTTTCCAATTCACTTTTTTTTATTTCGAAGTCAGTTTATATTAGGATTTAAAAACCGTCGCACGAAGCTTTCCTGATAAATTAAGATACCCTCATCCACGCGAAAAACAATTAATTGTCTACAATGCATACATGCTCCTTGTATTTTCCGATGATTGTAAGGCCGAGGTGAAGCTTTGTATGATTACCTTGTAAGCACCAGATTACTTTAATAATCTTTTTACTTTCATTTCTTAATGTTGTGTAAATAAAAAAATAATACTAAGATAGGTTCACTTTGAAAGTTTGCATTTACATGCAAGACCCGGCAGATTCCGCATGAAACTTCACATGTGTTCGTACGAAAAATCGAGTTCATATCAATGTAACTCCTTTATAGCTCCTATAGATGTCGCTGCGAGAACTTTTTAATTAATGTAGCTGTTTTGAATCACTCTTCAGATATAAATAAACCGCACGGCCTACATATACTATCGATAGTTCAATTTGAAAGGAAATAAGATGAAGAACAATAAATTATATCTTCGTAGACAATAAGTTATTGCTGCATAAGTATAAAATGATTATTCTGTGACTTGTGGTTGACGAGAGAAAAAAATATTAGTCAGCGGATTTGTCTATGTGAGATACGAGAAATCATTGAAATACGTTAAGAAATTTAATAGAAAAAAATAGAAAAAAATTATTCACATATATAACATGCATACATATTGATGAGAATCACGTCCTTTATTGAGTTAAACAAGCAAATAAAAAGCCATAAAGTGTAAATTCGTCATTAGGTTTATAAAATAAGCAACAGCAACAGCAACAGCAACAGCAACAGCAACAGCAACAACAATAAGGAAAAAAGAACTGGCAATCAGCCCAAAACAACACATGTATACATGACAAATGATAATAAAAGAAGGTGACGTTAGACAAACAGGGCAAAAACAAGACAAAGGTAATCGCCCTTTATTTTGGTTACGGAGACTATGAGAAGAAAAAGACGAACGGAAGTCAAAGAAAACCATGAGAAAAAAAAGCATGGGGTGAAGTCAAAGTTATCGAGGATATAACACAACATAAACGAGCTACAATGACATAAAGGTGGTTGTGATGTGTGTGTTTTTTTTCTCTGTTTTTTTGCTTTTAAGAAGGGTGCTGGGTAAGCTTGTGCGGTAGTGATTTTTGTCGGTATGTCGCATAAAATGCGATTACAATTGACATTTATTGGGGTTTTGTGGTAGAATTCGGTTTTGGGGCTCATTGACTCACAATTTGTGTATAGGAGTTTAAGGGAATGACTGGTTGGGTAGTTGGCTGCTGCTGCTGCTGCTGCTGCTTCGAGCTCGTATTTATTGAAGAGTTTTCTCAATAATCCACAATGGCTACTTTGCGTACAGTAATGCCTATATATATTTTTGTATTTGTGTGTGTGTATGCGTGTGGGCTTATGTGTGTACTCTTGTTGAAGTATTCAAAAATTGACAACAGTGAACTGTGCACATTCTCTTGCTGTCTTAGTTTTTCGTTTAACGCGGATTTACTGTGGATTAAACGGTGAGGACTGTTTAGCTATCTTTCTATTGCGCTTTTGTTGTTATTGCTCTTGTCTATTGTAATTTGTGTCGCTATTCAAACTGTGGTAACAACAACTGCAAATTCAGTTCGTTTTGCCCTTAAATTAAACGCTGAGCATAAAAAGTGGTAAACGTGAAATAGAACAAACAATCGGAACGACAAACAGACTAAGTAGCCTGAACGACTATTTTTGTCTTCTTGTTGTTGCTATATGCTACTTATCAAAAAAAAAAAAAAAAAAAAAATGCTTTACAAGTATCGGGCAATGAGACGCGGTATGCGATTGTAGTTGTGTTCTCGTTTCATTTAAAGTTGATGGTGTGTGAAAAAATGTGAACAGATTGTTATATAATTGAGTTTCTTTTTCGTCGCATATAAATGTTTTCGCAGAAAAAAAATTTAATCAAACCCACAGAGACAAACTAAAATATATAATTGTTATGTATAACATGCATAGATGGACATATATACACATGCAAAGATGCTCTAAGTTAAATTCATATGCCTTTAAGCGACTTATTTACGTTACATATTTTTGGGCGTTGATACGACTTCTAGTTCAAGGACTTTGTTTCAGTTTTCAGAAATATCGTTAACTGCAAAGATTTGTATTTCATTTTATTCAGCTTGCTTTTGTGCTAACTTCCTTGTCTATGGTCAGCAAATACCACAGAATTCAATTATGCACGGATGAGTGACTTTCAGCTTGAATGATATACCGAATACAAGCACATATTGATAGAGTTAATCATGGTTAAATTATTGCAATGGTGAACTAAAAGGATTCATTTAAGGGTTTGCTTGTATTTACTTAGAAGCAATTTTACGGATATTTAGAATTAAATAATGAACTTATGGTTCATCCACTTAAAAAAGCATCTTGAAAAGGAATACTTTTCAATCTTAAGGGCAATTTTTACAACTAATATCAACTTTGAATTTTATTGCTGCGTCCACTTCAATAAATAGAAGTAGAAATTCGCAGATTTCGCGATAGAAAATAAATGGTTAAGGAAATTGGAGAATGCATTATAATGCTTCTCGTTTTGTGCTAACTACATCCAATCGTTACAAATATCGATTAACAATAATCGTTAATTCATATTCAGTACGCTTGTTTGCATGGTTTCTCATTACGAGAGCCATTCACTACATTGTATTGTTCTGCAAAAAGTTGACTCATGTCTAGCATATGTAGCGTCGTTTTGATGAAACAATAGATTGGACACAAGAAATTTATCATTTTATTTCAAAAGGTACTAAAAATGAGAAGAGAACTTGTTATGTCATCAAAAAAAAACTTGGTCGCAGAACACATCATGAGAATTTGCCATTGATTTTAGTCGCCAGCAACTTTATGCTGGTAATTCGCTGCCTATATGATCTTCTTCGCCATTTTACCCCAAAAGATCCAATATATTAAATATCAACAACCTACAAAAGGGCTTCATATATGACCAGTTTTTAAGAACTCTAACGTCTATACCCAGACCACCTCACTCAAACTAGGTCGACAGTTGCCTAAGGTTTAAGAACTTATTACACTTACGTCATCTCACACAAATTTTGTTGCAGGGTCGCCCAATACCTCAGGGTTTAATAAATTTGGGTTATCCCACACACACTGAAATTCATAGCTGCCCAGTCTTGAGAATTCCGTCAACTCAACTCGTTTTGTAGACGGGAGGGAAAGGCTTTTAATAGATAAACTGGGATCGTCATCATAATAACTTTCGGATAAAATCGCGATATTCTCTACGCTTCTTGCTTTTTCAGTTTGCGAACATCGTAATGCAATTTGAATTCTTTCACATGACGTTGAGCCGCTCCACTGTCCAGTATGTCAACAATAGCAATCGCAAGGCTGTTTTACCGTATGTACAGTGGTCAGTTGTTAAATGAACCCTTTAATAAAAATTTTACTTCACTTGGAACGTTTACTGTTCCACGGCTAAATTGTAGTGTTTCACAGGCAGTAAGAGCAAAAGAAGAAAAAAAGAAACCTAAGCGATGAAACACGATGCCCGCTTATGAAACGAAATTACAAAGGGGGAGGGTATAGTAAAATATCTCAAATGACGTTTTAAAATTTTAAAATTGAAATCGAGGTCTATATGCAAGATCACGTCTCCTAATTCAATAAGATATTAGTTCTGTTTTCAATAAAATATTATTAATTGTGACGCAGACTTTTTTTTTTGGTTATCTGATATGCTGCTTTATGCTCCTTTAACAAACCCAATAATCGCAACGTCTTAAAAATATTTTCGGAGCTTGATATTTAATGTTGCCCAGATGTTTTGTTGGTGTCGGCATGGTTCTGGGTTACCGTAAATAGACGAATGCACTAGTTTGTGATTTTGGGGGCATTTCTTAAGATTTGTTTGACTAGTATTTTAGTCAATGGATATTCCTTTCATATTCTGCTACCAGGTCGTAGGAAGGGCCGTAAAAAGTCCCGATATAAAAACTAACCATCTGTTAGCTGATATTGGTTCGAAACTTAGCGCTAACCTTTCCAAAAGGTATTTGAAAACTGTTGTCTACATTACCTAAGGAAGAGCAATTCCAAACACACAAAGGCAGTCCTATTACTGAGTCTTGTTACTGAAGAGGTAGCTTCAGCCTGTTTCTCTTTGTTTCATTACATTGAATATTATACATAAACAGGTAAATCATTTGGTTTAGGGTAGATGGGGACCGTAGAAAAAAAACGGTAAAAAAGTATTTAGAAACTTGATAGATAGCTATAACATATATAATTTAGAACATATAAAAAAACTTTCCCTTAGAAATGATGTCAAAACTTTACGAAATAGCGCGAAAGTGCTTTCCAAATGAAATGAATGATTAAATTACATATGGAAACATTTTAAAAAAGGGTTTAAGTCCTTATTTTAAACGTGGACATATTTTCAGCTCTCTCACTTAAAATGTAAGAAAAATATATGTGAATTTTAACTAAAAAAAGAAAAGAGCAAAAAAAATCGCCACGAACTTTTTCTTTAACTCCAATATCATCAAGCAGAACTTTAGTGTCGATCCAAAACACTTTTAATGTATGGAACTCTTCATTTGGGTGCACTAAAAACGAAAAAAAAGAAAAGTACTCTGCAGTTGCGGCTTTGCCGAGTATAGTTAAAAGGATGCCTTAAACGCCTCTCTTTTCGCAGCAGCACATAGCAAATAGATTAAAATGTGAACAGTATATTAATAAGCATATGTGGCGGAACGTGTCAAAAATTAGTTTACGCTTTATATGGTTTATGAAAATGAAACGAGAAAAAAAAACGAAAACAAACATACCAACCCATCTAAATGTACCACGTTTTGCATCCTTACGCACGCCATAACAGTTAGCAGGCAGTCAGCAGCACAAACAGGTTTCGAAAATAGCGAAAAGACAAAAAATTTTACTTTCTACACTGAGAATGGGTGGAATCTCTAAACGCACACATGTTCGCGCAAATGTAAATATAATAGGAATAGCTAAGAAAGGGGGAATACCGAGTCGTGGTAGTTAACACATGCTAAGAATTGCGAAATGTACACGCCCACTAATAACAAAAATGCGAATACATTTACTTGAAATCACAACACAATGCAACGCATTTAATGTCATGTATATTAACCGCAACTAAAACAATTTGTTGTGGTTTTACTTCTACAGATGTAAGAATAATAAAAAGAAAAGGCAAAAAAAAGTCGTAAACAAGCAAAGATGGAACTTCATTAGATTTGAAAAAAATTTGTTTGCTCCTCATCACACTTCTTTCCAGACTAAAATAATATTAAAAAAAAAAACGCCAAACAAGCATATTACGATTATATTCGTATTATTTGTTTCTTCCAGTGAGTGGATCGAGATTTTCAAAATAAGTCCATTTCAGAATTGTCGTAACAATATAACGACATCACTCAATTCAGTTCGCGAATGCATACGATTTTTCCGGGTGATTAGCTTGTTCTGCCGATGTACAACGAAGAACAACGAATCGTTAAACAACAAATTGATGAACAATATATGCTTGCATATGCAACAAAGCGTAACTTTTCTTTTTCAACCGTACCAGGAATCGAACCTGGGTCTTCAGAGCACTTGCCCGATGTCATAACCACTAGACCATATTGTACCCGTACGGCACAGAAACTTTACGCGAAATATGCCAAAATTCCATGAGACTCCGACCATTAGTTGCACGGGAATTTCAGACCTGTGCATTATTATTTACAAAAATAAAAGTAACTAAAAATTAAGTAACTAAAGTACTATCAAACAAATCGCATGAATTAGTCGATAGTGGGTGGCGACGTCTATACGCCATCTTACAAACTTGTTAAGTGGTATGCTTTCTTATGCTTATTTTATAATTGATATCTACCAGAGGTAGTGAATTATCTATAAGAAGATGACAACATTTTTTAGCTTTTCATTCCTTTTTTTTCGCTCTATACGTGCAATACGGTGGTCAGGACAAAGAAGTACGTGAAGAGAAAGGAGTGGTTGCAGTCTAGTGGACATATACCGAATCGGTAAGATAACCCTTCGCCAACTGACCACTCACCACAGCCCAATGGAGATCAACTATACTGTACCGTATTGAGACTTGCACCCGTGAACATTGACTTGGCAGCCGCAACGAATTACAACGATTGTTGTAATAGACTGAAAAATCCACCATCGCCTCCATAAAGTTTTAATATAATACTTCCAAGAGAATAAATTTAGTTATGTTCATATGTCTGTTCGTCTTATGAAAATGTAATTACAAGCTCAATAATTTGCCCAGAAAAATATTATCATAAATTGTTTTGTCTTTTTACCAATCATACACAAACATTTAATAATAAATCGAATAAACAACATTTCATTTTTCCGCAAATTATGGATTTTAGTAAAGTTTATGAAGTAAGTGAGAAAAGCCGAAAAAATAAGTAAATAAATCAAGAAAGGAAAAAGAGAAAAAAGAGAAAGAACTTAAAAACACATGGAAAAACTGCATGTCCTAAGCCAAGTGCACATAACCCTTTATACATAAAGCTAAAAACGTACTACTGCCAGATTATTACAAGCATGCAAAAGTTTGGCGACCGATAATCCATGAATTTGCTATAAATTTCTATGATAAACCGAACACAACTGCTGCATCAAATTGGTAAGGAGTGACTATTTTACAATACCGGTTTAATGCGACTAAATGGATTCGAAAACAACGCTAAGTTGTCTACAACGATGCATATGCAAATAACGTAAAATCTACCGTTCGATAGTAACAAAAGAAGAGTTCATGTAACAAAAGAAGAGTTAGCAATAGTTAAAACTGGGAAGTAGTTTTCTCTTCGGGCTTCGGCCCGAATTGCTGTTGCGATCGCTTGATGGTTGCGGTCGATTCTTCCGATAGGCTTCTGAGACATGTCGAGTTTTGCTTTAATTTTGTATTACTCATACTATATGCGTTACTGAGGGGCACCTCCACAAATAATTCGGAAAATTGGTAAATCGATAATGTTTAGTATGATAAACGTACGTGACGAACGCGTGTATCGAAAATTGATTTTAATTTTCGTCACTCTTCGCCACACTCGACCCATTTTGGCACATCTGGACAAGGGGCAATCAGAAGGCGGCTTTGCTGAGTTTCCCATTCGAGCTGTAACAGAGTATCGTTGACAACTCTTGTAAAGTATGGCCGAGGGTAGTCATGCAAGAGGATGACTTTGCATCTTTTAGCCGCTATTGCCGATCTCTTTTTCAACAATACATCGCTCAATTTGTCCAGTTGACATCGGTAGACATCTGCAGTTATAGTTTCATTCGGTTTTAGCAGCTCGTTACATACTAAACTTTGATGATCCCACCATATGCACAGCAAGATTTTATGGCCATGAATATTCTGCTTCGGCGTCAATGTGGGTGGTTCTCCTCAGCTAACACAATAGGCCGCAGAAAACTCTTCTCTGTTTTGTCTGGCACGCAATGAAACAGCGATGTTGAAACGGTTTGAAATGGCGTTTTCAGTCAATTCGTATGGTAGCCATTTTTTCCCCTTTTGGATCTTTCCCATTGCAAGTTCTTTAAGAGTTTAAGCTGGGTTTTCGTCCAATAAGTGTTACAATTCATTGCCTTCGAACTTTTTTCTTCTTCCAGACCGTTCTTTGTCATTGACATCAAAGTCACCGCATTTAAGTCGTTAAAACCAAAACCGAGAATTGGCATATGTTCCCGAAAGTGTCTGATGGGCTTCGGCAGCAGATTCCTTCAAAATCCGGAAAAAGAAGTAATAA
This sequence comes from Glossina morsitans morsitans, assembly GCA_001077435.1. Taxonomy (NCBI): domain Eukaryota; kingdom Metazoa; phylum Arthropoda; class Insecta; order Diptera; family Glossinidae; genus Glossina; species Glossina morsitans. The sequence continues at coordinate 30,439 of CCAG010015082.1, forward strand.
ATGTCGAAAATGCAATTTTAAGCTTTCCTTAGTAATTAGTGTCTGTATACACTGAATAACTTAAAATAACTAAATGGAAAACTGCTCTTTTATATAGAGAAAAGTCAAAATCAATGGAATTTGATCGTTATATACACTGGTATTTCCCATTCCTTTATTATTTTTACCTGAAGAAGTCGCCGATGAAAAGTTTTGCAAACACCTAATACAAATAGAATGTTTTGAACAAGAATGACAGTTATACAAATAAGACATACACCCAAGTTTAGCTGAGAAAATCAATTCATTGTATTTCAAAAAACTTTTGTCAGAAGCTAACGCAACTTAAACAATTTCGCTAGATCTGTTCCTGACAGGATTGCATTTTTCATCCTTAATAATGGTTTGCCAATATTCCTTGTGTAAATATATGTATGTATGTATGTATGGATGTATGTATGTATGTATGTATGTACGTGTGTGTATGTACGTACGTACGCGCGCGCGCGCGCGTGTGTGTGTGTGTGTGTGTGTGTTATTAAACATCTTCAATTTATTGCTATCGACTGGTATACGTATATCTTGTCATTTATGAAAGCTATAATATGTAGTGCGGCTTCGTTGAAACGGTACCAACGACAATACGCATAATTGGATGGATAAAAGTTGCATTTACCAAGTCGGTGCTCGCGAGTTCAAATCTTAGTAGGGTTTGACCACACTTTGTGGTCATAGCTATGTTAAGTGGTCGGTCAGCGAGAGTACATCCCTGGATTCGTTTGTTATATTTAAAAAAAAAAATCAATTTCTACGATCTCTCTTCTCCCCTTTTACAAAGCGTTTTGCTTTAATATAGCCTTTCAGAGTGTGAATCAGGAGCTTGATATACTTACGGTGTCAAAAATCAGATTTCCCGATAACTTAGTCAAATGGTTATCATCACATCTAATTAATCGCATACCACGAGTAATGTAATGCAAATCCGGTTCTTACCCAAATTAATATCTTCTTCTTTCTATTTATAGAATTACAAATGTCGAAATTCTTATTCGCTGATTAGAGAAAAATTAACTTAATCTCATTGAATTTTTCTTCATGCATAACCGTTAAAAACATTGGAGTAGTTCACGGTCTATCATTAAATATTTTACATCACCCTACATTCATATAACGACTTTCAACGTAAGGCATTACATGTAAAGCGATTGAAAAAGTTATCCGATTCGAACGCTTTTTCCAATAGCATTCTTTCTTCGACCAAAATGCGTATACACTGTACAAGACTTCATAAAAATATCTCGAACCATGTAGTCTGTAGACAGTACCGATTACTAAATTGATCGAAATAGTAAAAGGGGGGTTTGTGTCAAGTCTTTCTGATTCTATTTTCGAAGCAATGATGGTGTGAAAACGGTGTAGCTCTGTCTATTTTCAATGAAGGTCGCCCATTACGAGAAAAAACGATCTCGCAGTGGACGCACAACAGGCATATCAACGGGGAGACAAGGATTTCAAGGCATTCAGAAAATAATTTTGAATCAGTTGGTGTAATAAAAGTTGATTATATGTTAAGTGAGTCTTTAGAGGTTTTATGTGCATCCATACATATCCATATAGTATACATCATCCTTCCTTCTTCCTTTCTTCTCTTTTCTATGTTGCATATTTCTAGAAACATATTTTTTAACAGGGACTTGAATCAGCAAGACTTAGTAATGTGGAAGCGCTTATACAGAAAGTTTAAGCAGTACGGTGATGGACTAATTAAACGCCTGATTTTTGATCTAGCTGCTGAATTTAAATCATACCGTAGTTAATGATGTCGATTTATACGTAAGATTTTCGTTTTTTTTTTTTCATTTCATAATCTAATCAGAAAGTACAAGCAACCAAATCTAAATCATTAACTAAAGAAGAAAATAAAAGGACAAAAAAAAGTGAAAATCTACTAGAAGCCCCTCAAACTGTTGCTCAAGGCGTAGCTGACAACAAACCAAATGGCGTCGTTGGCGCACAGAGACCAATTGGTTAATTTATTTATTAATTCACTTAGAATCAGTTCACCCACCACCAATAAAGTCGCACATTCCCGTATTCTGGTGAATGAAAGACAATGAAATTGAATGCATTTCCTTTTAAAAGATTAAATTACTTTTCCTTACATTCATTTTTTTACACTAACACTACACTGGATATTCAGCTCGAACAATACGAAGTTGTATAATAGCCATACGCCATTTTTGTTATCCTTTTTTGATGGGAGAATGCGCACACATATATGTGTATATATGAACAGGCAAAGCCGTTATGTCCTTTTTCCTTTTTTTTTTTTAAGTATATCGTTTGATTGCTGGTGGTTGAGTTGGAATATTTTGGTTTTTCCCTATTTTCTTAATTATACAACGTTGATGTGAGGATGAGGAAGGCATACGGCGGATACAAAGTATGTGTGGATGTCATATACATAAACACGGCAAGTATGTATCTTATACATACGAAAACATTACGCATACAAATTTACAGCGACGTGTGTGTGCATGTTGTTGTTAATTTTCATTAAATTTATTTTCATTTACGTTGGTGTTCGTGTTATTTTTTTCCTCCAATTTTCACAATTTTCAAAAGAGTTATTTCAGTTGTGAACACTTGTGCATACGTACGTAAGTACGTACATACATATGTAGATGTTTGTAAATGTATGTGCATTCATTACTATTTACAGTTGTAGACGTAGGTACACATGCCGTACCGTTTGGAAGTGGAAGACAGGCTGAATGGTTGTTGGTATCCGGTAGAGGAGAGAACGAATGGAATTTTGTGTAACATTTTGCGGCGTTAGTGTCAAATGTTGGATATGTTGGCAGGTTGCTTAATTGGTCTCTTACTCTACATGTGCATGCACACATATTGTGGCATGTTCTTGTGTATAGTGATAATTTTATTAATGACATCACACAAAAAGTTTACTGAACCGCCCTTTTCCTCCTCCACCTTTACGAAAAAACCAACTTTTCTACAGCTACTCGTGCAGAGTGTGTTTAAAGAGGAATTTTCAAGAGACTGGTTGTTATATATGCATACATTTTACTGTTAGTTTTTAAGAGTTTTTCTTCTTTTTTCTTTTTTAATTAATACTGTCACTGGGCTACTATGATTGTTGTTGTAAAAGTAGTGAAGTTTAACTATTTTTAATTCAACAGTCAGATTGTCAAGGAATCTTCTTATGTTTTTGTTAGTATTTTTCTCTTCTGTAATTTGGTTTTTGGTATATTTCTTGTAACCACAACATCTTAATTTCTTTTCCTGGGTTGTATACCAAGCTTGGAGCCAAAACTAAAGGCGATTTTCTACAATTGTCCTCTGTGCACATCGTGGTCCGTTTTCATTCTCTGTAGTTTTGTTTATTCCTGAATACACTAATGATATAACTATACCTGTTAGCAGACTTTTTTTTGATTTTGATGGAAGAAATAATTTCAGAAACGAATGAAGTTCGTCGGGATGATTAAGGAGTAATGAATTAAAAAGAGCGGAGCAAAATCAAAAAATCTTTAAACTGATCTATGGAAGAGGGTGTACGTGACAACTAGCAAGAAAATTATATTCGGCTAAGGGGGAGTGTTTGATGCCCATAGTTCTATTGGTCGTTTTTATTAATAAAGAGATCTCTTTTATCTCTACGGAGCATTTGACTTGGAGGCTCCTGCAGAGGAAATCAGCACAGTACACGTACAGTCAATGGTGAAAAGAGTCGTAGTGTAGTTGGTTGAACTGACTCCTATCGCCCATGAACACTTGAGTCCTCTCTTGCACGCGGCGAAGAGCTTTCAGGCAAGAGTTGTAAAGTCCCCGGCCATTGCCGCTGTTCATCTCGCTTCTCACAAGGCTAACAATGAGGATCTTTCTCGAATATAGTTGCTCACTAATGCCGGTGACGACAGTGCCAGGATCATGATTGCGCTTGATCGATTACGCAAGCGATTTATTCAGCTAGAAAAGTAGAAGTTCAGCCAGAGCGGAAGGTACCATTATTCTTGCGTTCTTTTCTTAAGTTTTTTCATGACAAAAGTATACATCATTAGCTCGAGAAGGTGGATATGAAGAAAAGGAAAATCTTGCTTAATACGATTCGACAAGCAAGTGAATTTGCAGTTCTCTTTCTTTATCTCTCCCTCTATTATTTCTAATTGTATATGATATGTTTCAATGACAAGAGAAAGAGACAGGAAAACAAAGACATATATTGATAGGGAAATGAAGGGAAACGGTGGGGGAGAGAGGGTGTACATAAAGGAAACGTCTTTGTTGCTAGCCTATTAGGTTCGAATTAAGACTAGGCTTGCTTTATAAGAAGACTAGAGTTTGTTTTTCGACTTCACTTACTCGAGTTTAAAACCGGTAAAAAGAAAAGGATTATAGTCAGAAATCGCTGGCCATTTAAATCCTCAAGTAGCAGAGAAAGGAAGTAATCAACACCAGTTATATGAAATTATCAGCTTTATCCAGATGCTTATGAAATTTTTACTTCGAATGCATGTAACATACATACAAAGGATCAAAGCCTTTATAACTGTGACCTTCTGGAGAGTATTTAACAGTGGTAAATAATTGATATTTTTACTTTGTTAGTAGAATAGCGACTTAGCAATCATTTGCAATGCCAAATAATATTATAAATATTAAACGAAGAAGTGACCCCCTCTTACATATAAATTTTCTATCTTATTATGAAATGATTCGATAAATATATATGTTAATTGTTACATTAACGTAACAACGTTGATTAAAATTCTAAATTCTTTGTGATTTATTGATACGATAACTTCACAAAAATGAGTGTAATGGTTAATCCTATCAGTAGAATTTTCTGAGAACCATTCTGTGTGGGCAGTGTGACTCTAGATATTGTTTACAATCGCTTCATTACTACAATGCTAAAAACAGTTTTATATTGTCTCACTTAAACGTAAATTTTCGACTGTACTGTGCAGTGTTCTGCAGTTTAGCATTGGCTTTCACGAATATATAATAAGCTTCCCTTCAGATAATCCGCGCAAACAAAAGTCTTTCAACGCATTTGAAAACTTTTAAATATAACCGCCTTGTGAATGTGATTAGTTAAATTAGATCTTTATTAACATTTTTTATATTTTGTGTGATCTAATTTAAACTTCTTTTAATATTAGAAAAATCCAAAGGTTTTAAAAAAATTAAGCAATAAACGCAATTACGTAAGTGTAACATTCAATTTTAAAACGTATTAAGATGTACGTACATATAAAAAAACCTTTACAAAAATATATAAAAATTCATATAATTTGGGAAAGGAATGACAATATTTGCTATTTGTCCTCTTATGCATTTTCTAGACAAACGAATATTAACGCAAGCATGCGATAATGGAAGAAACGAAATCATATAGACGGGCTTCTATGCGTATGTTCGTATGTATAATATGCATGTAATGAGTTCAAGTAATATAAGAAGAGAACAAAAAATGTATATATATATATATAATTGCAATGATATGTGTGTATGAATAATGCACAGTGTATAGGTAAATTTGTGTCTCTAAACTAAACAGCAACACCAAATGCACAAATAACAATTTTATGAGGGTAAATTGAATAATGCCCAAAAACTCCGCCCTGTAGTACCAAATATATATGTATCCGAAAATGCACAGTAACACTGAACAGCGGTGGTAATAATGTGCAATAACAACATTGAAGAAAACTATTTGCGCGAGACACAAGAGCAACAAGAAACCAGAACAACATATTACGCAAATTGAATAAGACGATATAAATTGAAAAAATAATGGCAATAATAACTTCACAAGCGCACAAACTCAGCGATTGGGGCAAGAGAATTTTCTTTCTTTTTAATAGTGAAAATTCCCTCTATTCTTGATAAAAAGAGAGCAAAGGTGGCTTTCATGCAGATGTATTTCCTGTTATCCTTTTTCATCTTATTCCACAAAGTAGAATTAACGGTAAATACTAATTCATGACTGCGTTGACTCAGTGAGAGAACAAAAATAAGAGAGAGCGAGAAAGAGAGCGTCCAAAAATGAGAGAGAGAGAGAGAGAGAGAGAGAGAGAGAGAGAGAAAGAGAGAGAGAGAGAGGGCGAACGAAAGAAAGAAAGAGAGAAAGTAGTAAACTAAGAGAGGCCATTGCTTTATGTATTTGATGGTTTTTATGAATTATTAAGGCAGGGGCAAACACATACGCTCATACACATGTTTAACAGAACGACTTGTCTGATTTGTTTTTTTATATTTTTATTTCTACTTTTTCCTCTTTTTTTTGCGACACAATAAAACAATAAAAGATTTTGGTTGGAGCTCGGTTTCTGCTTTTACTTAATGCAAGGACTTGAATTGTTTTATTGGTTTTGTTATATACATATATTGTTGCTGTCGTTGATTAAATTGAAACTACAACGCCTGAGGAATAAAATTAAATGTTTTTGTGTGTTTGATGAATTTTCATCTCTTTCACACTCGGTGAAAAGACGAAATTCACAACAGTAGAAATAACTGTTCATCATAAGATAAAGAAAAAAAGAGAGAGGAAGAGAGAAAGAGAGATAGACAAAATTTGTATGCTTTTTGGTGTGGAATGAGGGCTACCATTGGACAACACTGGCAGTTAAAGCAACAATGGCAACAATCTTCTGCTGCTACTGTGTTAACGATGTTAATATGCGCGTTTCTGGGCTTCTCTCTGCTTTTTTAATAATCTATATAGACTGCCGCCTGCCATTCGTTTCAATAAAGCTAACAACGTCGTCGTGGTTTTTGTTTTGTTGAGTGTACGTACAAGTTTGCTAAATAACAACGGCTACGATGATGATGATGATGATGACGGTGGTGGTGCTCTTTGTATATTCTCTGCGTGTTTACTTGGTTGCTCACAAGGTTGTGATAGTCTTCAGTTTAAATTGAATTTTCATTGTGAATGTTTGTTGTGTAGCGCTGTGTTTCCGAGTTCTATATTAAAATTGTATACCGCATACTTTAACCCGACGGTGATTTTTGTCTTGCTACTATCGGTCCAACACCTTGTATTGTATCTTCTTTGTTTGTTGAATGGGCATTTAAGCAAAAATGCTTTTCATTATATCCACAGCGAGAGTGAAGAGGTTCTGCTGTTATTGTTGCCGTTGTTCTTCAGTCATAACAACATAAACTGGATTCTTGCACAGTAAACGTTCCAGTTGCCCTCTAACAGTGCTCTTGATTAAAACTCACTTACCCGGACAATTTATTTAATAAAATGCTTAATTAAAAAATACAAGTAATTAAAACAAAAAAATTAATATAAAACACATACGACCCGAGTGCAGCAAATTAAATTAATTTTTTTTTTCCAAATTAATTCAAATGTAATTCAATCAATTAAGTTTAATTTTTTTAATAAAGGAAGCCATAACTAGTGTTAACAGTCTTTTCAGCAAATTAATAACCGTAAGGGATATATATATATTGTACATATATATAATTGTATATTAAACAATTTTTAATACAAACGAATGCATCGGTTTAAAAATTAATTAAGTGCTTCATGTAATTTGTACATCGAAAGTCGGGTAAAAATTGTTTAATAAAACCATGGTTTTGGAACAACATCCGCCGCCATCGCATACACAACCATCTCAACCGTTGCCGTCTCAATCAACTAAAGCATCTGCTTCTCCTCCTCTTCATACGCAATTATCACCATTACATTCGTCGTCACCTGCTAATCACAATATTACCATCAACAATACCAATTCGAATAATAATCGTTTGCCTAATATGCCGCCTGAAGGTTTACATCCCACCGCTGCTTTACAATTGTACGCTGCTGCTGCTCAATTAGCTCCCGCCGGTGTTCGTGTACCTCATTGGAGCCCCTTTTTACAATTCGGTGTGCCCGGAGTTTTTGGAGGAGCTCCTTTTTTAGGCAGGCCGCGATTTGAAAGTGCTGCTCCACCTAATGCGGCAGCCGCAGCTGCCGCTTCGCAGATGGCTGTTAACGCTAGCAATGCTTTTGCTAATCTAACTGGTCTTATGCGAAATGTTTCGGCGGTACAGACTACAGCTGTAGCGGCCGTGGCTACCGCGGCCATTCAACAACGTTTAATGATCGGTAACAGACAAAACCTTCCACCCGCCGGTCCACCGAGTGAGGGCTCTAATGAAGATGCCGGTAAGTGAAATAAATCGATTAATGATGTTATGATTCAGTTTGTAAAAACGAAACGTAACTCGAAATAATTTCAGCAATTCTAAAATATTTGCTAACAACATACAATAAATCAGAGAAGAGTTTTCAGATTCCCTAAGAATTTGCTCAATATAGCTTTTAGGAGAAATTTCATACTGGGGTTGTTTATACGGGTAATGCTTGAGATCTATAAAGAATTTAGTGGGTTTGGAAACAATGAGCTCAACGCGTACTAAAAAAAAGCATGCCCACCGCGCCAAGATCCATGGTTTTATTTATCTCCTATTCAATTATTGGTTCTGTCCGAAAGTAACGAGTTTTAGTTTCTTTTTTTCCTCGCTCGACTTTAAAATAGCAAAGTAACGTTGAAGGGTGTCTTGTGCACCTCAACCATAAAGTCCTTTAGATTTTAGTGTTGCAGCCCAACTAAATTAATCATTACTAAATTAAGAGGAACAAGAATTTTTTCGTGTATGATAAAAATACGAAAAGTGTTTTGAAATTAATACGTATTTTGTAAGAATACAATTTGCTTTATGATGAGATTAGACTGAGTTTGAGTAACATTAGCTGGGTAAACTCTAAACAATTTGCGCGCCGTCCCGGGCACATACGAAATAAGCGCGGTTCGTTAGAGTCAAGCTTTTAGTTTTGCTCTCTCCTTCCTTGTGTAGATGGATTTCTTTATAACACTGTTACGCTTGTCTATCTGTCACTTTGTGAATGAATCACTTAAGCTAATTATTTTTAAAGTATTTGCGTTAATAGCGCAAGTACAAATATTAAAAAACTGTGTTCTGCTCAAGACAAATCTCAAGTAACGAAAAAAAAAAATTGCCCTCATTTTCTTTTCAACTTAGAATTAAGCCGGAAGAATATAATTGCTAAATAAAATTCAGAATGACTGGTTAGTTGAGAATATGTATGTTCGAGGACAATATTGCTGTGAATATGAAAACTGTCTATTTAGTTTATGTATGCGTATACATAAAACAAGGTTAAATGCTTTAAAGAAGCAAAATTGCGAATTAATATGCATGTCTATGCTACTATCTATTTGCTTAATCGTATAACCATTGCTTTTCAACCTGTCATTGATAGTACAGTTTTATAATTTAAACCTTAAAATGATTCTTCAGTTTGTGCTTACTTAGATCCATTACGTTAAAAGTTTTCTTATTCTTTAGATAGTCCTTGTCTAAGTACGTTGAAGGAGAAATTGAAGAAATTCTGCTTAAATTGATTTTCAATCCCGTATTAAGTTTCTGTAAAATTTACTTAAAAATTTTTTTTCTCTTTCCATTTACTAATAGAAAATCTTGGCCAAAGCTTATTTAGATAACGAACTGATTTCTTTAGCAAACCTTTATAGCAAACATGACGTCAAATATCAAAAAAAGTATAAAAAAAAAACGTTCGCTGAAAGTATTCGTTAAACATATCACCAAAAATGCAATATAAATAAAGATGTGAATGTGAAAAGCATCGATTCAAAAAAAAGTAGAATTCTAGTTGTAAGGATATGACAAGAGGTGTGAATGTATTTAAGCATTTTCTTTGTGTTACAAACACTTCTTGGATTATGTTCTTTATCTTTCATTATATTCATATTGCAATGATTCAAAAAATATATAAGCCCACATATAGCCGATAAGTCTAAGCGTTCGCGTTGCATGTTCCAAGTTACTCACTAAACAATTTTTGAAAGTAAACTGCGCTCTTGCGGCATAAATAGACTTAGATGTCGAAAAAGTTTACATATCAGTTTAGTCAACAAATTGGTACAATGACATACAAATGTAGAATCACTCTTGACGAATGCTTCAAAAGAAATGAGTCAAAATTTCATGACATTTCGACTATTGGCTTTTAACTCACAGTTGTGGTAGCGGCGCTACACAAAACAAGACAAAAGTAACACCACCGGGCGAGTAATAGTGAATGGCGACATCTATTTTTTTTATCATCCTGCGAACTGATGGAGTAATGTGTTATAAGAAATATCGAATGGAATCTCTCAAGTATTTGAGCCAAAAGTAATAAATATATTATATAAAAATGCCCTGATCTTTGGGCTATCAAGCGGACAATCCAATATAGTATTTAGTGGCAGAGGCAGTCAATCAATTGAACATAGGATCCAAGTATTAATGTGCACACATATGAGAATATGAACATGAATTAAACGAATGTTTTGATTATATATTTATTTTGATTTACTTTTCCAATACTTTATATGAAAGCGATGAAATAATTTTACCAGAAATTCCCATTTGTGGAGAATATAGAGAAATATTGTCGATATGACGCAGGGTTCGCGCATTAGAGAAATGCCAGAATCTGGTATTTGGAAATTGTTATTTCCATTTATGTCTGCTCCGAGGCTCAGCGACTTATTGTTTCGTCGTTAGAGGTAAACATGTCTACCATAGTTAATATTGAAAACTTTATAGAGAAAATGTGTGATAGACGTTTTAAATAAAAAAATCTGAAAAGCTAAGCAAATTTAGTCAATTATACATATATATAATATATATGTAACAACAATTACATTTGTTAGCAAAGTTAATTTAATTTAATTATTGCTTATGTAAGAAAAAAAAAAGGAAAACGCTTTGGAAGCAAATAAAAATTAAAAACAAATATGTCTAGTATTTTAAGGTTAACGAACGATTCGTTTTAAGTTATTACAAATTTTAATTTGCGTTATACACGCGCACAGCCACGAGGTTTTTTTTCAGTTTCTTTGTCCACTAAACAAATTGTTAATCACTATACTGCATAACATTTGTGATTTTATTTTTATAAACAAATAAATAAAAATAAAAAGAATTATTTATTTTAAAAATAGTACGAATGATGACGTATATGTTATTTTATGATTTGAATTTTGATTAAAATTGATTTTAATTATTTTTTATATATATGTTATGATGAATGGAAAATTTTTTGTACTTGATTTGAAAAACGTTCTCCTCAGTACGCACACGACAGTTATCAATTGACTCGGTTTAATTGATATTTCGCATAGTCATTCATATAACGACTTTTCAAAATATGGCGTTGCAGGGGAAGTAAATCGATTCACAAAGTGATTTTCTATCGATCAGTATAATAAGAGGCGGATTTATCTAAAATCCTTCTGGTTGCTGCATTCATCCGCACAAATTTGATATACCCACAAATGCCACAAGTGATGTACGGTAATATTAATAAATAAATATAGCAGAAAATATGGAACTCATAATCATCTTAAAGCGGATCTTGCTTCTCAACTGCCTAATAAATACGAGTTTTTTATTTGTTTACAGTTTCTTGCTTTGTATTAACATTTCCAAAAATTGAGTTCGCAACCTTGCGGCTGGTTGTGTTCTATGTTAAGCTGGCCAAATGGCATTCTTAGACCTTAGTGTGGAGTAGATTAACATTTCCGATTGACAACATTATCTACACCTTTTTCAGTAAAAAAAAAGCGATTCTTTTAAGGATTGTATTCATTCCGGTTCTTTTGTATATATCCAAAAAGCTGCTATGAACTAATTGTTCACATAATTGAATATTATTAACAACAAGTGTAGATTAGTAACAAAAACTCCGAATACGACATCATTCCTTGCACCTCTATGAACTTGAATTGAATATAAAAGGCATATTATCGTCGCATGAGTTATGATTTGCATGGGTTTTACTTAAATTTTTTAATTCATTGAATAATTGAATTGATAATTTCAATTCAGTCGATTTAATAAGATTTTTGCGTATAAACACAGAGGGATTTTTAGTTAGCTAAACATTTTGTTGTACCACAACGCACTTTGAAAGAGAAATGCATATGTGTTAGGGATCAAACACAATCAATACAAAAATTAATAACAGTTTCCCTTGTCTACATATATCACTTAGTCAATTCTGCCTTCAACGCATCAGTATGCGAAATTTCATTCTTATAACAGGACATAATAGTCATAATCTTTCTGAACGCCATTTTCGCACGACCGATTTCCGTGGACGGCGTTGGTGGTGGCGGCTGCACAAGAAGTTCAACTTTAGGCTTATTGTCGTCCTTAGTAGATGCAACTCTCATCGACAATTAACAGATTGCCCGATAAAATGTCCCATACGGTCCAGCATTCACGTTAGCTCTATAAATAGATCCTCTGTATTTTTTGATAAAATTCAAATTTGATTGAAAAATACTTGTTAGAAAGCTTAATAACCGAAGTATACAGCATCATTATCTATAGTCTTTTGTCTCTTATTGGGCAGCTTGCGGATGTCCTTGTAGTGTAGAAACTCCGTAGTTTGAGGAAACGATCAGCTTCAATATGAACTAGTGCTAATTGGAAGAAGAAGACAGGAGATTACTTCCTGGGTTACTTTTGCTAAAGACTGGCGGACATATATACGAACATTCATCACCTTCAAGAATAGTGAAGTGAAGTGAAGTGAAGTGAAGTGAATTTAATAATTTCTGTAGTTTTCGCTGCTTTTTCCCCATTTAAAGTCGAAAAAAATTCAATGGAATACATTTCTTTACACTTTGATACACATTGGACATTAGCTAATACATTACTGAAATTTATGCCGTACAAGCGCGTCAAATGCGTCAAAATGAAATTTCGGAAGAAATAACCGCGACAGGTAGACTTTATAAAGCCACCAATTTCAACACAAAGAATTTATTTGTGCGAAGTCGATTGAGCATCAACTTTTTTCTTCTTTCTTGCCTCATACGACAGAAGCTTTGTCAAACACTGCTTAATATTTGGTTTAATAACGGCGTGTACTTGCTAGTTTCAGGAATCAGGTGAAAACAACTACTCGGGAATACCGCGTCTTTAGTTCACATTTTCTTTTTCCTTTGTGCAACGAACGCTTTACATATAATTGTTATTTAACCGATAAAGAAAAACTCATTCTAGCGCCTTGAGAGCAAATACAAAGATTTATTACAACATTTTATAATTAGTAGAGCAATCAATTTATAATTAGTAGCGCCTGCAGCCTTTGTAGCTTTTAACCAAAGTATTAATTATTAACCATGAGGTAAACCAGGGAAAGCAAAAAGTTGCCTCTATGTGGCTTCGTGCCATTCCTATTTCCATATCTTCGAGGTTATGTTACTATATGTATTTTATTGTTTGTTTGCATTACTCAAACCCTTATAAATACTTTTACTGTATTTTCAAAACAAAATTGTACATCATTTTCCTTATCGATGTCTCAATAAACCTTTTTTGTTTATAATCATTGTGGAGTATGTGTTGTTTATGTGCTCATGGCTATTGTGTATAACTAAATTCTACATTTATAGTTTTTATGACATCTCCTTACATGTTTATTACATATGGCATGTTAAAGTTAATATACCTTCTCGTAGTGGTGGCGAAAGTTCATGTCAAATCTCATAATATAAAAAACAAAAACTTTCTTAATGTACACCGCTTGTGATATGAGGGTACATTAAGTTTGTGCGGATGTTTGTGACACCCAAAAGCACTTTCCACCTTTCGTTATACCGATCGCTTCAGAAACACTTCATAAATTGATCCAAGCTTCTTTGTCCATCTTGTTTCCTTAGGTTCAATTTACAGTACGCAACGTTTTATATTTTGATGAAACTCGGTACATCAGCATGGGTTTGCCGAAGGACGACCGCTATTGAAACTGGTTCGGGTCGCAACAATTTTTAACGATTTCCTGTACAACGCCTTATTTTGAAAAAACGCGGCATGAATAACAGTCAAGACTGGTATAGAGTGTTCTATGGTAGGCCGCGCTCTTTTTATTTATTTTGTGTGTATAGACACAATTTAATTAGTTTGAAAGAAATATGAACTTGAATTTTCAGCGCGCTATTGAATTGAGGTCTACAGATCTATGTGTATTTCATTCTTAACCTTCGTTCAGGAAACTAACGCTTACGAATGTTGATTGATTTCCCATAAGCACCAATTTGGTGCACCGACATGGTCTGACCGAAGGAAGAACGCTATTGAAAATGGTTTGCATCGCGAGACCCTTTCGATCATTCCCCATGCAACGCCCTATTTTGAAAATTGTTATATGGAAAAAATTGTAATTTTCAAAATTTTTCGCCAAAGATGGCTAAGTAATAGTCTTCCGGCATTCGAAGTTCATGTGAAATCTTTGGACCGTTGGTGGCAATTTTTTAACCCCCTCTCATACAACGACAATTGAATTTCATATGACAAATAGGTCTAATATTCAAGGCCTCATGATGAAAATCAGATCACAATAGTAATTTAAGATAAAAAACTAAGAAAATAACATTCGGTTTAATTTAGTTTTATACCCATCACCGTTATCCTAAAAAAAAAAAAACAAAAAATGTAAAAGGACTAAGTGTTCATGCTATATAATATGAAAGGGCTAGACTGATCTTTTTTATTTTCAAAATAAAAGTTTTTGTCGTACAGGAGAGTGGGCCTTGTAGGCGTGAACTTTAAAAAGTGGGTGTCGCTTCCAAATTCTTTTGCAAATTTGTAGCCGATTTCTCATTTTCACTAACGGAAGTATATTTACCGCAGATACTATGCAGTTGGTCAGACGGGCAGATGGAGGTGTATTCCAAAATTTGAAACTTGTCAAGCATTTATATACTTTATGGGGTTTTATGGGATTGTTTCTATGCGTTATTAAGGTATTGAAAAAAGAAAATTAAATTTTGATATACACACATACACATATTGGGTAGGCGTGCTCAATTAATCAATATTCTAAAATATGATTACCTGTAAGAAATTTTTTCCTTGACATTTCGAGTGTCTCCAACCACTTCATGTGTCTTGAAATATAAATGAATTCCTGCTGGGAACTTATAGCGTAATATATATATATATATATATATATGTTAGCTGTTGACTTCCAATAAGAGATGTCTGCATTACAATAAGAGAAGTTGCCATTAGGTGGATGTCGAAAATGAAGAGTCTCTTGAAAGCTTTCAATGATTTCATCAGGAAATTAAAAGTTTGGGGTAAAGGTTTCGATTGTAAAATGACATATTTCCCTACTTTTTTTCTCTATCATTTCTCCGTTAATCGGTAAAGTTTGAAACATGAGATTTCGTCTTTGGCGTGTGCAGGACAATAGACATATTCGATCAAAAAAATCTTCCAGAAGGAGAATGAGGAAGAATGCTTAAGCATGCGATCATTGTCATATATGTGGTCCCGAGATTGCAGACCAATGGAAGAAATAACCAAAAGATATAAAGAAAGTTTTATTCTAATAAGAGAACGTGTCTATGACGCGTCTTAAAATTTTAAACGCATTTTCCTCCAAGCACGATGTTTTCCACAATTGTTTTATGCACAATTTCTACAATTTGTATCCTGTTTATTCGAATTTTTTTCTGATATCTCTGAAGCAACATTTTTGATAGCGATAAGTCTTTTATAAAGCGTTTTTTTTTTGTGTCAGAAAGTTTCACTCAAACGCTTGCAAATCACTTAAACTCACAACAAATCACAGTATTTCTAAAATCCTTTATGTACCGTCATTACTACCGGTATATCGATTAAATATTTTATTTTTTTTCTTTTTTAGCTTAGATTCAAAAATCCTCCAAAAGATATATGGACTTTTAGTTAAATACGCCTCGCTAGAGTGGTTGCGGAGTTACCTTTTTTTATATATTTTTAAAAAATAATTCCTTGGTTTTATTAATAATTATATACATGTGTGCTTAATAGCCCTACCCGAATATTAAAATATCAATATAACTTTCCTTTTGTTTCAAGAGAATTGTCAAAAATATGCTTTTTTTGAAAGTTGTTACAGTGGCACTACGTCTTAAGTCGCTTCTTGTGTTTGAAATTATGGGAAATTCCTTCATTTTATCTGACGCGTAAACATAATGGCGGTCATATTATGTTAGTATTAAAAACGTCGGAAGCAGTGAAATTAATCGCATTTCATTTGATAAATTTATTTTAGTTCGGGACAAGCATACCACAGATCTAATGAGTTTTATGTGAAAACAACAAGTACAAAGTTTCCGTAGCCTAAACACCGTTACGAGAAATGCGGTATTCCTATTTTATTACAGAAAACGAAAATTATCGAAAATCATAAATAAATCAAATAAATGGTCCAGAAATGACTTCGGGATGAAAAGTGTACGATGAGGTATAAATATTGGAATAATAAGCTTGTCTTTAAGGCTTAGGAGACTTTTCAAAGTGGGGACACGACTTCTATACTATAGTTGGTCAAGTCTGCCTCGAACTTATTTTTTTGAAACTGGTTGCGGAAGAAGTTATTGAATAAGAGAAAGCAAATTTGTGAATTTATATTCATCTTATGGGAGGACTTTTCCGACCTGTTCACCAGTTTGATGCGCGAAATTTTAGGGAATCAAAACATTCGCGTTTTTATTTATTTTCATATATTTTGAGTAGCAACAACCAATTTCACTTACTTTTAACAATAAATCGAATGTAACCTTTGATGGTACGCCTTTTTGCGTCATTTCATGACGACAAGTCTAAAAAAAACTTGTAATGGGACAAAACCAATCCTTTAATATCATTCATCTTCACCACTTCACTTAATAAAATTCTTGATTTATTTTTGTGATAAAGTACCAAGAATTATACTTGCTTTCCAAATAAAGGCACGGTTGCCTTGAGAGAGGACCGTTATATGGGAGAGGACTCGAAACGTGAATTGACCCGGTCCAATTTTTATGTCAAAGACCACCTATTTCAGTCATGAAATGCTAAAAGTTATACTTCGGTATCATATTCAAGCTTTTACGACTTTCTTAAGCATCTTTTACGAGATGGAATCCAAAAAATACATGTGCATGGTTCGACTTTGGTAATTGTACGCGGTAAGTTTTATGTCAATTCAAAAGTTGTGACCTATAGTTTGACTTTAAACTATCTAAACCAGTATCAGACACATAGACGAACAGACGCTGGACAGAGGCTGGTTTGAATCAATTAAGGAAATGACTCTCATAAGAGTGATATAGCAAGGGATGGGCTCAAAGTGGGTTAAGTCCTTTTGGATGTTGCATAGGACCGCATAAGTGACGCAAGGTATAAATAAGTAAAGTATTGTATTAGTCGATATACTGTAGGACATTTAATGACCGGCTTTGCCCGACTACAACATTTTTAATTGTTTTTAAAAAAATCTTTATTTAGACGCATGACGAAGTGTGTGTGTTAGTTATGCGTCCATGAGTGCAGTTTTTTTTTTTAATTTTCGCACATGTATTCGTGTGAGCGTGAGGATTAAAAAATAAATATGCATACATGCGCGCACATCTTGTTATTGTTGAAGTTCATTAATCATTTTGTAAGAATTAGTAAAACTAGTTGTTGTTGTTGTTGTTGTTGTTGTTGGTAATAGAATCGAACTGTGAATATATAATCGAAGAGCAAGTAATATTCAGCAAAGTGTTGTAAGAAATATTTCAAAGACTTCGTTAGCTGAAAAGAAGCGTATATATCGAAAATGGATATCGGATATAATTGAACAGATACAGAGGCATGTATATGTATATTTGAAACCGGAAGCTTTGTACATAAAAATAGTCATAAGAAATATTTTATTCAAAGTATTGCCCGTCGGTAGCTACACATTTTTACGCCTTTAAAAATTTTCGCTCGTTACTTTAAGGGCGTTGTTGAAATCACTTGGAGTTGCAATTGCTTTAGTTTTCAGGATATGAGAGAACAATGAAGACTTCAACCTAACTACAACCAAGAAACATTGGTTTCTTTATTAAAAACACAGTTTGCCAATAACTCAACTTTTTTACTGCAGTAGGGATCTATTGCCCGGTCTTGAAAACTCAACAAAAATTAGAGGGCATACTGCGATGTCACCTAACCAAATTATGGAATAATGTCGCTATATATTTGCTGTTAGGTTTCCGAAAGTTAAAAAACAAAGTACCATTAAGTTAATTGATTCGCACAATTTCAAGACCATATCCGAAATTTGCAATAATGACAGTAAAGAATTTCCGATCGGACTTCATTATTTACTGCTATGAATATGCCATTAGCACAATGATACCGATATGATGATGGTGTCTAGACACGGTTTTCTACTATAAATCAAATGTTTAATCGAAAATAGCGCTCTATTCGAATATTTTTTGTGCCTTACCGTCTTCTTTTCCTGAATGTCTTTAACAAAGAAAAGCAACGTTAACTTGCTGAAGATGATAATTATTTGTACATGTTACAGACATTCATATGAATATGATAGTGTGTGCTTACTCTATTAATAATTGTTCCCATATAACATACCTACGCAAATTAGTGAAGCGATTAATAGTATGTTCTCCGTCTGTGCTTAAGTCAAAGGTGTCATCGTCATAAATGCTTAGTTACAAACACGCGCTCTCTGGCTCTATGGAAAGAGTGTATGGAATGAGTGTCTTTTGTCTAAATCGTGTTGACACATCCTTCGTAAAATGCTTGTTTTTTCGGTTATTTATTTTATTAATCCACATGCTTCTAAACATATATTATTTTCGATCCTTTCTTATTTTTTTTATTTTTTACGCGTACACTGTTCATGTAAGTACCTATTGTAGTTAGTCAATCTTTTTTCACTTTGCCATCATAACTTTATGATTAACAATAAACGACTTTTTGTTTTCATTTTGCATCATTGTGCTGATTTTTTTCTTCTCTGGTGTGTGTATCAGAAAAACGATAGCAAAAAATAAAATAAAAAAACCATCAATTCATGCTTTTATGCAATTCATCATTTTTTTCTTCCCCCTTTGAACTTTTACGCACTCGTAGGGTTATGTGTTATTATACACACACATATATGTGTATGTTGCGCAGTGAACTTTAAGAAATTGTTGCTTGTTACAGATTGTTTTCTGGGCGGAAATGAAAAACTGTCACATATTGATCGAATTCATTTATCATTTTCAGTTTTTTTTTTTTTTCGTTTTTGCCATTGGATAGGAGAGGATTCATTGTAATGTTTTTTAAAAGTAAATAAATTAAATATTTATTAAAGAAATAGACAAAAGTTATAGTTATAAATCTGTTTTATTTTTCGTTTTGAACTCTCGATTAATTGTAAATAAAATCAAGTAAAAACGCTATAGTGATCCACGGCCTACCATTAAACACGCTACTCCAACCTACAGATATTCATATTAGGACTTTCTAAACTAAAGCTCTGTACGGGACGCAGTCGAAAAGGTTACGCGATCCGTTCGCCCTTGGACCAAAGCACATAAGCGTACAAAATTTCCTAAAAAATGTGGCCTGTATGTTGAAGACAAGAAAGCAAGACGGAGAGAGACGCAAGAGAAGTTTAGGTTGGTTCAGAAAGTGATTTTGCATCGATAGGTACAAGTCCGTCTGAGTCTGAGAGTATTGCATACATCTGCCTGAAATGAATACGTCCTTGTACCACGCGTCGTATAGAGTGTATAAAGTTTTTATAAATTTTGATTAAAGTTGTTTGCGTTTATACCCCTTCTTTCGGGATGAGACTATTTCTAATATATGTGATGATTATCGCATCAAACCTTAATTAGTTTGGTGTGAGAGGCTTGACTTTTGTTACCGCTATTTGCTAGGAGTTTTTTGCATTTTTCAGATCTCTTGGACCCCAGTTTTTTGTAACTGTAATTTTATTTAGGTAAAACGAAACTTGGCCTATGCTTCAGACAAAGAAAAGTATAAGGAAAAACAACACTTTTTAACTTTGTCTTTGCAATTTTCCAAGAAAATTAATAATATAATCGAGCATGGGAAGGAAAGATATTGATAATCATATGTTAAGACATTTATAAAACTACTAAAAAATTATATTTTTATAACATACAGTTTAAGCCGCAATAAAAATTGAGCAATAATTGAATAAATAATT
Source organism: Glossina morsitans morsitans (assembly GCA_001077435.1). NCBI lineage: Eukaryota > Metazoa > Arthropoda > Insecta > Diptera > Glossinidae > Glossina > Glossina morsitans. The sequence goes on from CCAG010015082.1 coordinate 50,522, forward strand.
GAAACAAACAGAAATACATATACCAGGTATGCAAATATGAGACCGAAATTTGTACACGAATAGTTATAATACGATGTATAAAGGAAATGCATTTTTTTTTTTTTTTCGTTGATATGACCAATTACTTAGGGTGTGTCCCCTATTCGTGTAATGCGGTCAGAAAGAAGTGAGGAAAGAGAAAGGAAGAAAGAGAAATAGGGAGGTGATGGCCGCGAATATGCCCCATCGATATAAGGCATACCCTTAACTGGCTGAGCACTTACTATAGTATAGCTACTACCAAAGTATGAAACTGAAGTCGTGTTTTTTATAGCCTCGACATCTGGCAGCAATAAGCAGTCGTAATACCAACATATATCGGCCAAGAAAAAATACGTTTTCTCGCAAAGGAAATGTCGAGTTGTGTGCCAAAAAAAGAGCGTTTGACGATAGTATTTTTTTTTTCTTTGGCCAAACGATACAGAAGAAAATATATTATAAATATATCCATCATATCTTAACTGAAGATTAGAGATGAATATATTTTGAGAATCCGTAGTGAAAAGAATCATGGATAACGTCCCGTTAACTATGGAAATCGATACTCGCTTCAAGATCAAATCGCTCGGGGCGGAAGACAATGCTTGGTGTTTGGTGGCATGGAACAAGTGCGACCCATTATGAACTGCTAAAACCTGGACAACATGTTAATACTGAATGCTACCAACAACAAGTGATCGATTTAAATCAGGCTTTTCGTGAAACGCGAACAGAATGTCAAAAAAGGCAACAACGAATAATTTTAGTCCATGATAATGCTCAGTCGCACTCAGCAAAATTAGTTAAGGAAACGATTAAGGCGTTTGGGCGAAAAATACTTTCTCATCCGGCTTACTCACCAGGTTTAACCAGGTCATCTGATTACTGCTTATTTGCATCGCTTGGCACCGCGCTTACTGAGCACTTGACTTCTTATGAAAATGGTTCGAAGACCCGCTTGCCTCAAAAGAGAAGAGCTTTTTTGGGGCGGAAAGTGAGCAACGTGTACAGTTAGCGATTGGCAACGCTTTGAGTGAAGCATATTTTTTTATTATTTTCATACAGCAAACGTGTGTTTCCGGTTTCACACGTACATAACTTTCGCAGCATAGGTTTCGAGGTTTGTTTTGGAATCTGATTAAAGATTCTGATTTTCGCTGTGATTGCTGCTGCGACTTGAACTCTTTACGCGAACAATCCATACTGATTTGTTGGTGCTAAAATTCAATAAAAAATCAATATGGATAATTTTACGATAAATATCAAGCGCCGTGATCAAGACGCTCTTTGTGTTTTTATACGTTTTTCTTGGAATATTGTCAGATATATAATTTGAAACAAAAAAAAAAAAAAAAAGAAACAAAAAGCTAAGCAGAAGAAGAGCGCTACCTCCTGTGGTACAATTTATCTCGTTCAAAGTACATTATTTGGCAGTCCAACTCCAATGCACTCCATTGCAATTTTGTTTTTCCCATAATGTATGTAACACCCAAAAGGAAGCTTTAGAGACCTTATAAGGAATATATATTCTCTAGATCAGTGTGAAATTCTGAGTGGATATATCCATGTCTGTCTGCCTATGTGTCTGTGTGGTGTGTGTTGTTGGCACACTCCTCGTCGCAAAACCGAAAATATCCACTTAAAATTTGGTAGAAACATTGGAAGTTTCTGCACGCAGATTGGAATTGCAATTGGGCCAAATTGGTCAGAGCAGAAGGGTGCAGTGGAGCGTAAACTGAACACAACTCCGTTTTTTTTTAACAGCAATCTGTGTGTTTTTGCTCGTTACCCGGAAATTATTAAAGTTAAAAGGCTGAAATGTTCCACGTTTAGTTTACGAAGCACTTAACTCTTTACGTCCAAAAATTAAAACGATCGACCAAGAAGACACAAAGCTACAACGCTACAAATAATTAAATTTTATCTTTTTCACTTTTTTGAGATTTTCGCTTATTTCTCATAAGGCAAACAAGACAGAACGTTTAAAGCTATGTTGTACACTCCTCAAATGAAGATATATTATCTGCATAAAAACGGCTAAATTCTAAAGTGAATATGGTAAACACCGCGCTTGCGTTTTTTTTTCATAATACCAGCGATATGGGTATGAAATAAAAGAACTTGGAGAGTAGTGGTGGAGATGCGAGATTCGGCCACCGCCGAATATAGTTTTCTTACTTTTTTTTGCATTTGATCATCGGCTGCTATATATGTAGGCACGGCGTTGTTTAGGAAAGTTCGTGGGCAAATTAGTAGGTAGATGAGCATGGAAAGAAAGGGGAGCGTTTCGTTCACCTTCAGAAAGCAAACTTGGAGCTTCGCGGTAAGGACCGCTTCAGGTGGATTGTTTCAAGACCATGCAGACAAATTGCGATAATGCGTTTTACGGTGCGCAGCGGGCAAATCCATGGCAATTGAGATAGAATCGTGAGAAATTTTGGGAAGTACTTTTTCTATCCCTGCATAGCTCTGGACATGAGGGTACGTATATATAAGTATAGAAGGGACCACATTGCGTTGTTGCTCAAGTGTGTCGACAATGTCGAACACACTCTTGAGATTAATGAATATTTGATTTATTTACCAGTTGGCTGCTGGAGTAGAAGTCTTCTAGCTTTGAAACCAATCATTTTGACATCTTTATAAAAAGTATGCTTCTCATTGAAAAAATGCTATCATTGTAGCAAATGAAAGATTTCCAGGGTGCGTGGAAGGATATTGAAAAGCAAGCGAAGAAGGATTTATTAGAAATTTGAATTGTTTTTCAGTTGATCTGGGCAGATTTTTGATATAATCTCCATAATAAAATAGGTTTGAATTTGAGTAATTATCAGATAATTATATGTATGTTAGGTTAGGAATAATCGAAACTGACGCCTAATGTCGACGTAACGATAGACTGCGTTTATAAAACTCAATATGTATAATATATTAATAACGTGTTCGATGGTAAGCTTAGGATTAGGAACTCATCTTGTTCGTGCAATGCGTTTTTAAGGACATCTACCTCTGCTCTCCTTCAATACTAAATAAACTCTGCCTGAAAAGGTTGTGATAAATCTCGTTTGATGGCTTGTTGCCGCTAAAATACTTTTCTTTTCGAAAGTTTGCAAATCAATTCAAGTTAAATATCATGCAGATTGTTTTGTCGAGTTAGTGCACAGTGAGAGAGAGAGAGAGAGAGAGAGAGAGAGAAAGAGAGTGAGAAGTTGGGATTACAAAACATGAAAATACTTGAAAATATTTTACAATCTTTTAACACTTTTTGTGAATAATTATTTGCTATAGAGCTCTGAACGTAAAAAAATCAAGATAAAATTAGTGGCACATAATTGCTGATAATTAAAAAAACTGAACTTCCCTCCTTCACGGCACAGTATTGTTATAAACAACAAATACAAGTGCGGCATAAATGTGTATACATATAAACACATATGCTTACATGAGAAGACTAGGCACAATTTCGCCTGGCATGTAGTAAAGTAATTTTCTTGCTATTAAAGTCATTTGACACCATAACATGCGATATGTGTTTTACAACAACGACGCATTTCACTTGAACTCTATATTAAAAAGAAATATAGAAAAAAAAGCAAGACAAAGAAAAAAAAATGTATTAATACAAAGAAAAGAAAAGGATAATGATAAGGTCTTCTTTTCTAAGTGCATGCCTACTTTTGTATTTGTGTGTATATGTGTGAGTGGGAAATGGCGAGTGTTCGCTAATTTATATGTATTTGCAATGAATTAACCAGAATCGTTAAGAAATGTATATAAGAAAGTGTGTAGAAAATGTTATGCCCAAGACTAGCGTGTATGTTAAATGCTTTTGATGTGTTTACGTTTCTGTTTCTTTTGGTGTTGCATGTTAAAGCAACAGCAATAAAATCGGCATAAACAACATACAACATCGTCTTTAGCCAACACATAATAAAGTTGTTAAAAGCGAAAAGTAACAGAAAACAATTTATGGATAAATAAAAATAACTACATCCCCCCATCTACGTTTACGCATATATGCACAAATACATATACAGATACACAAAATATTACCTTCCCATATATACATATATATGTGGAGTTAATATATTTCTATATCTATGCATATGTTGCTATATAGATGTGTGTTCAAGCATAACTCAATCGTGGAGTGCATAACTGCATACATATGCATGAATGTTAGTTGTGTGTGTGTGTGTGTGTGTGTGTGTGTGTGTGTGTGTGTGTGTGTGTGTGTGTATTACATTTAACATAATCACAATAAATTTCAATTACGTTTGTTGTGTTGGCCGAGAGTGAGTGACTGAAAACGACTGCAACAACCCATAATGTTGGGAATTATGAATTCCATGCCATGCATTTTTTTAGTTGCCGAAGCAGATCATAATTTATACAGACCAGACAGACGCTGCAGAGTGCAGTGCAATATATTGCAGTTTAGTACCAGGCAAGCATTTTTAAGGTTTCCACGGTGAAATGTATCCGACCAGTCAGCCGTTAATTTAATAACAAGAATTATTTGTCTCTGGAGGCCTCCCGTATATAATATCTGAACTCTTTCGCTTATTGCTATTGCTCTTGCGGTCCTGGAAAGTGTGAATTAATGGCTTCATTACCAATCACTAGGCATTGAGTTATTGGTTTACACCTTGTCAGGGTTTTACGCCTACACACTCTTACACACGCTCATCTAAGCTTGCACATATGCACACTCATATAAATTCACTATATTTAACAGCAAGAAAGCATCGCCATCGCCATCGCCATTATAAGCATTATATTATTTTGTTACAAACTTTTGGGTTAATAACTAATTTGATAAATTACAGGGTGCTAATGGTCATTTTCATTTATCGTTTGCACAAAACGCTTTTCTTCAACCAGATCCAGTCGTATATGTATATATATAATGTATTTGTGTTATATGCTGATAGTTTCACATATTATGAGTAGTTTGCTCTAATGAAATGAATTTTTCTCATTTATGTCCAACACACTTGTGGCCTCATCTTGACCCCTTTGGATAATTCTTTACAAGTGTTAGCCACCAACTATTGTATATATTAATGAAATTTATCTGATTACTTATCTGAAAAACATACGCGTACATACATAATATACACATTTGAAGAGTTTTAAACCTTATTCCATGATAATGTAATGTATACTAAAACATTAAGATTAACTAATACAAAGAACGCTATCGGCACTAAACGTTACATTAATTAATGTGCTTTGAAATATGTATACATCTAAATGTGAGTCGTAACGTTTAAAGGTTATGTGACAACCCACTCGTCGTTCCGAGATTTTGAGGCATATAAGGGCTTAGATTTAAATCTTTTGTTTTTTTAATATGTAGCCGATGTTAACCTTTTCGAATTATGCTCCAAGCATCGTAAATCTCCTAAATTTTATTAAAGAACGATGGCGCAAGAGAACAGTTCAAGATAAGAAATTTGATTTGTAATTAAAAAAAACATTCCTGAAAAGTAAGTTACGAAAGAAGGTGCATACGATTTGAGCCAACTTTTTCCAATACCCACTCCCCCTAAGTTTGTATGAGAGCTATAGTTGCTATTGAGACCGGGGATTCATTTAGCATATGTAAGTTGTATACCAGCCAAATAGCATATCTGTCGCATGTCGAATAGCGTGTATATCTGAAATCATACAATATTTGTGCAACGTGGCAACACCACCCAAATAATTGCATAAACTAAGGACAATATTTATCCTATCCGCCTCGTTTGTATATGTTTTCTTCTTACGTAGAGTGAGATCATGTGAAGAAAAACGTGACACACAATTTAGAACTCTACTAATGCGGGTGTGGCCATCCGATTTCGAGCTCTTTTTAAAAGAGAGTGTAGGCAGAGTTATTTGAAAATACGAGTCTTTAAACTTTAGACAAACATATAACTTATCAAACATATTGGAATAGTTCTAGTTCTGCGCCAAAAAAAAAAAAAAAAAAAACACCATTTCTCAGGAACTTACGTTTTCTGGCTTACTTCGAATGAAAGTGCTGCTAAATGCTTACGATTCATGAACAGTGAATGCGTTACGAAATGCAAAGCCACAATAACCATGACAGTGAGTAGACGAACCATTAACGTCGACAATAACATTAAATATCTTTGGTAGTCGTCATTGTACCAATAACTTTCAATAAAAAAGAATTCGAGCCCACATCGCACAACTGGCTCCGTAATTGTTTGCAGTTGTAGCCTGAAACATTTCACCTTTTTTGCGAGTATCATGGATTTTAATATATGGCTCATTGTTTGCGCGAAAGATGCTTCCACTGTAATGACAATACCGAAATAGAGATTCTTGAATGGATAGCCTTAAAAGACCAGCTACCCGCCCTATACCAAATTCATGTTCCGCATAAAAAATGAGAGAAGTAATGGCCGTTTTTGGACAATGCGCTGAACAAAATAAGGTCGGGTACTCATTCACAAAGATAATTTAAAAAAATATTCAACAATTATGAGAATGAGGAAAATATTTTTGGCGTTTACGGTCAAGGTCATGTAGATTCTATTCTGGATATTTCAATGTCACTCTTGTCGGCCAGTCAATGAAAACTTGATTGAAATTTACACAAAAAACTAAACTATCTGTCGCAAAACAGTTTAAGTAGGCAAAGATAGATGTTTCGATGTTTGAAAATCGACGTAGATTTTATTTGACCGAAATTCAATCAGCGAAAAGGTGCTGATTCGCAATAAAACTGACCCATTTCAAGGTTCATCATTACTGGCGATGCAAAGTTGATAAAATACAAACAAGTTGTTGAGAAAATTGGTCAGAGAAACATAAACCATCCAAAATTAGGGTTGATGCCCTTTAAGATTACGCTGTGTATATGGTGCGATTGGAAGAAACCAAAGCATTCTGTATGTATTCTCATTTTGTATTTGAAAAACGGAATCACTGAGAAACAAGCTCCAAATACCTACTAATTAAGTGAAAACAAATGAAAAGAACCCGGCATTTTCGCAAATATCATTGCAAATAAACGGCAAACTAAAGGGTCTATCGATCAAAAATTTATGGCAAACTTTGACTAAAGCTATTTTAAAGAAAGCTTCCCTTAATAAGCGTAAGAAGTGTGTGTGACAAGGCCTTCATAACTTTCTCGTAACTCTTAATGAAGAACGAACCTATACTAGGTTTGTCCGTTCATTTGTAACTATGGTGAACAGTGTTAACTAGAGTCCCTGTAAGATGTACTAGTACGTTCGCGATCAATGTAAGTTTTTCAGTCCGTACAATGATGTCTCGTTGTCCGCAATTCTTTCTGTATCTTTCTCTATCATTGTGAATAGTAAGATGAAAAATTCAAACTTGGCATACACATAATTAATTAATGATCAGGGATTACATACGAAAACGCGGTCTTAAATAGCAGACACAACCATTGCAAGAAACTAAAAGTTTATTTAAACATTTGCGAGAGATTATCAAGATTTTTGTTTACAAATTTCTGATCGAATAACTGACAAGCCGAAATTTAAGATTATGTTAGGCGAAGCACGCTTAAGTTTGGATTTGATCAATGAAGCTATACAGAATGAAGGTATACACGTCAAGTTCTAATTTTATAGCTCAGCTCTTGGTGCATGCGAAATGGTCGATCTAATAGATGGCCAACTTTTGTAATGACTTTGAATTTGTCGACTATTAAGCGAATAAAATCTGTCATATGGGATATAAACGCTTAGAGAGATGTAATCCAAGGCATTGCTAAGAGGAAAGACGAAGTAAATATGCTTATGTGCACGTAGCTCGCATACGAACTACTGGGACTTTTCATTCTTGAAATTCGCCAGTTAACATTCAACTCATTTGCTTACACGTTATCACACATGCTAATTAAAATAGATGATTATTAGTATTTATTGCAGGCACAAGAGTAAAAATTTATTCTCCACACGCAAAGATGATTAATTTGGTTGTTTGGTTGATGCCCTTTTCCTGTTTGACTATAGACAGAGAACTAAATAAATATTAATTTATTCACCATCATAATTAATGATTTGATAGTTTTTTTCTCTATCCACTCCCAAAGATGAGCGTTTGTATTCATTTATACAGTGTAGTTTTGAAGCAAAGGTTGATTTTTGATAATCGGAATTTTTTTCTTACCTTTCTTTGAGGTTTTTCTGGTGACGGTGATGATGAAAACAGTGCCTCTTCAAAGCGTCGTAGATCTCGGACGAATTTTAATTCATGGCAATTGGAAGAGTTGGAGAGAGCCTTCTCGGCCAGTCATTACCCGGATATCTTTATGCGTGAAGCTTTGGCCATGCGATTGGATTTGAAAGAAAGTCGTGTTGCGGTAAGTTTAGATTTTTTCTCTTTCTACAATGATAAAAAATATGTTCGCTAAACTTTCATAACGAATCACTTAAAGAACTGTTGTGTGTTTTTGTCTTTACTTCGCATCGGTTTAAAGGCCTGTGTATTGCTAACCGTGCCAAAGGATTTTTTTTAACCTGAACACAGCTATTTTTCGCTTTTCATCTCTCTTATCGAAAATTTCTTTTCTATTTATATGTTATTTACAATACTTTTTTAATTAACTTCACTTGCATTACCTTCAGAATTTGAAACACATTAGAAAAGTATATGCTGTTGTCCAGTGGTCCAATCGTTATACTCACTATATCATTATTTTAAGAAAGAGAGGTTCGAAAAAAGGTAGAAAACTTAAATTTTGATCTGGCCCGGTATCGTGGGATCGCTCATAAAATAAAAGTGGAAGTTTCTCCCATTACAGTTCTCTCATTCAATTCTTTCGTTGCAATTTACGTTATGAGAAGTGAGCAAAAATCACAGAATGTGAGGACTTTCTCAGTGTATATTATACCGCAGTCGCAGGTTTTATTTTTAATTTATTTTATAACACTACAATATTATATTGATAGCTGTGAACCTCATGCTGGCACTAATTCATTCAAACTCCTGTAGCAGCCCTACTGACTCCAATTCGTCTTAAACACTCTCAATATGTAAGAAGTTACTTTCTGCAATTACAATGTCTGCGCCTTTTGCCTACAAAATGTGTCTGCCTTTTGCGTCTGTGCTTCCCATTTAACAACGGGGTGTGTTTTATACCAAATATACTTAATACGACAAGGGGTTTTGTTAGTTTCATTTAATGTCGATCTTATGATCTTTACATTGCCGAAAAAAATGGCTAGGCCAGGCTTGTCCTTGAACATGTGAAAAGTTTTAGTTCTACAATGGCGTCATTCGCTTAATACAAGACCAGTGTTTGATTATCGCTTTACGTCATCTTGCTTGGGATTCTAATTTAATTCTACCATCAAATTTACATGGTCCTCAAATTCTTTATATGGTTTCCATGAACAAAGGCAAGTTCGCGCCGGCCTATAGCATTTCTGTTCAAGTTCTTCACCAGTAGCACTAACCGGTTGGTTTCGTTCAGTAAAATCAAATTTTAACCTCTGTCGTCGTGAGTCTCCTTACTTTTATTTTATTGTCCTTCCAGTGTCTCATTATCAGTCAACTGAAAAAGTTTGTTAACAGTAAAGTAAAACTCTAGGTGGTTTGCCGCACAATTTTGACATCGTTATAAGATTCGTTGAATGAAACTACAGCTATTTTAAATCGGAGTAATTAAAGTTCGATTGGTTGTCAAGGTTAAAGATGATATAACACATCTTCTTCTTATTATTGTTCTGTCTTCTTACTTTGCTTTACTTAGACTTCTAGTACGGTGTCTTCTTCGTCTGTCGGCATATAAAAAACTAAAACTATTCGATAAATTAATAGGAAGGGTAATTTATTTCGAAGGGTAAAACATATCTTGCGGGCTCTTGTATTCGTCCATGTACTATTTTTTTCAGTATTTTACTATATATTTATTGTTATCATTATTCCTTTTTAATATTAGGGGGCCATTTATCAAGAATATGAATGACACGTATTATAGAAATAATGATCTGCTTGTTTCTTTATACCTTTTGACTTTTTTTTGCTTTTAATAAATAATATATAAATCGAAAAACAAATATTATTAGGCTAGGAATTATTTTAAAACTATACACTTTGTTTCAGATAGGTATGGTTCCAGAATCGACGAGCCAAAGTTCGAAAACGTGAACATACAAAAAAAGGTCCAGGTCGACCTGCACATAATGCGCAACCTCAAACGTGTTCTGGTGAACCAATCCCGCCAAATGAATTAAAAGCGAAAGAAAGGTAGGTTCAAGAAGAAAAACTAAATATCCGAAAAATGTACTCGGTCAAAGTCGACGGTCGAACCCTACACCCATCACTTCGGTTAACATAATCTTTAACTTACCTTCGTCATAAAATATCAAAAATTAAATAGATAACAAAATAGTTATTGTGCTTGTACATGACAAGGTTACCTTTGATTTGCACCGGTGGTGCAAATTTAGTACAGTTATTTGACTTGCCAAAGAAACTTATTATTCTTCATATATTTGTTAACACATATAGGCTTAATTATCAGGATAATTTATGGGGAATAGTCTGAAAAATAGCCCTGTACAACCCAAATTAATGAAAGTCGACGACAGATGTCAAATCCACATTTTAGGATCAACTTTCATTTAAATACTGAAAAGTTTCATTTTCAGGGGGGGATTTATTTGAAAGGAGCCTTTTTTGAAAATACGCCATTATATGGAAAGTGATTGCGAAATGGTCCGCTCCAAACTGTTTTCAACAGAACTCCTGTTTGGCGGGAAACGTGTCAGCGTTCAAACTCTCATAAAAATACCATCAAAGGGCATGAATTCAATCTTTCCAGATATTGCATACATATTCCAAAATTTAATATACCCGCAGCATGAGTGGTGTAGGGTGTAATTACCATGAAGTACATAGGGTATGAAAAGTGAAAACAAGTTTTCATACATTGAATTTAATGAATCTGAGGGTGCTTGTTCCTTTTAAATTATACTTACAGAGCGAGACGAAGGAAAAAATTGGCCAAAGCTATCGACAGGCAAGCGAGAAAACTGCAAGCCAAAGGTATTACTGTAGATTTAGAGGCTCTCAAGGCTGAATACATATCACAACACAAAGCCAATGGCACTTTTTCCGATTCAGATCTCGAAGACGATAGCATACAAATCGATGTTGTTGGAGGCACTGAAAGCGATGATGATTGCGATGACTTATCATCGTTTCAAAGTCCACGCAGCAGCAGCGATCATCTAACTAGTAGTAATAATAACAATAGCAGTCATCATCAATGCTCGTATACGCCCAGTGACAGTCCGACCGGTATTGGCAGTCCGCACTCTCAACACGACGTTAACGATGAAGCCAATGAACCGAATATCGGTGGTTCACCAGATGGTTGTGATAAAGCGTATTTATATTCTCCTAAAGCGGTGGCAGCAGCAGCAGCAACAAGTTTCCATTTGAATCTTCAAAATACTGTTAATATATCACCCAATCATCATCATCATCACCACCATCATCATCATCATCATCATCATCAACAAACTTCACCGATTAGTTTAAGACGTAGTAATCCGTTTAGCATAGAATCGTTGTTATTTAACAATACATGAGTTTTGTAGACATAAATAGTTGAATAAACGAGGAGAGGAAGAAAGATTTTAGAGATCCCCGAGTACTCGCATTAGAAGATCATTACAAATCATTTACGATATCTGTTACAAGGCAGTGTCTACACGGCTACAATAAATTTAATGTGCTGTATGAAGAGAGAAGCAATTATTTAGCGCCATTGAATTGCGTTTTACACAGAAAAAGCCTCAAAAAATGCACACACACACACACACATACAAAATGAGAAAATAATAATAATAATAATAATAATAACAACAACAAGAACAAAGAAGAAGAAGAAGAAGAAGAAGAAGAAGAAGAAGAAGGAAGAAGCGCAGCACTTCAATAGCGGCGGCGGCATGCGTGTTTACAACGAGGGAACTAAGAACTCCGTACATTACGTTCCACATTAAATTTAATGGAAAAAAATTCAAAACAACAAATTGCGCAATATTAGGATAATTGTACAGGCACTTGAGTGTTGTGCACGTTACTTTTTGATTACAAGAGTATTAAATTTAATTAATAAACAACACAAACACAATTACACACGCACAAGTACACGCACATCATAGGTGCTCCTTAAATTTATATATACGTACCGATGCGTGCATAAATCTTCATATTTAGGAGTTTGTTCAATTTTCTCTATATATATATTTTCTATATATATGTATATATATGTTGAAATCGAGCTAGATGAGAAATAACTAATGGGTTCTTAAACTCTACACGTTGATATTTTAGGTTACTAAAGAAGAAGGCGAAGCGCGCAATTCTCTTATTACTTTGGTAAGCTTCTAAGGAAAATTTTGAATTTTTTTTAATCACCTTTTGTCATTTCTATCGAAATTAAACATTGTTAAAATTAATTAGGAATTTTTGGTTGCAATCAAAATTTCTTTACTTACTCATGTGTTCAACCTATTCACGTTGACCAAGATCACAAGATACTGTGTGTGAGGAGAAACTAATTTCGTTATTAAATGTTTTTTCTGTCTATCTCTAGTCTCATATAACTTCTATCAGGGCACGTCAGGATTTATAACCAACCACATTTTCGAAAAAGCTTTTAAGACAAACTATTTAGAAAACTCTTCTTTTTTGGGTTTTCGAATTTCGCTTTCTTTACCCGTATTAATCGGGTCAGGAAATAATATAACACGAAAAACCGGCGTTTGTTAAATATAGCGAGAGATTTATTCCATAAGACCGTACTTGGCATTTGGTTAATAGTGTTTATCTCCTAAAAGATCGAAGCGTAATTAGATGTCGATCAGTATTATGACCTTGACCTGAACTTGTTACCTCGCAATGCCTAACTAATCGCAGATGCCATTAAAAGTGTGCTTTTCCAGTGATTTGAGCCTTGCTTGACTGGTCTCAAATTATGTTTTTCTCCATATTCCGAAATCTTAAGTGAGATCTATTGCTTACGTCACCAGCAATTCCTTAACCTTGCTAACCCATTTAAACATGAAAATTTCTGTGAAGTGAACAGATTGAAAACCTTTGCTGTAGATATATATGACAGCCAGCTGTCCTCTTTGATATTGCTTTTAGGTTCTTTGTTTTGCTTTTTCTGCTTTCAAATTTAAAGATTGAAGAAGTAAGCCTAAACGTATATAGACCACGTTGGAATTAATGTGCAAATTTTAAAAACAAAGAAAATCTTACGGGGAGAAACTCAGCAAGTCCCAGAATTTCGAAACTTAAATATGGAACAAATCCGAAACTCATCAATGCAATAAAATGTCACATAACATATCACTCTATAAGTTGCTAGCCTGACATACAGATATACGATGACGATTGACGACTCTATGTAAGTTTTAGATAACACCAACCTTTAAAAGGAATGTGTCCAAATTTCGTAACATTACTGTTACTTAAAGAAATCGCCAGTAGTGGTGACATGTATGGGTCATTGTACGAACTTATTGAATTATGTGTTAAGTTCGCCTCTCAATTTGCGAAAATATGCGCTCTACGTGAACTTAGTTTACCCAATCGATCAAATAAGGGATCGGTTTTAATAAAGAAGAGAGCGCGCATAGATTTATATATAGATTCATAAATTCATTTTCTCAAAACTAGACATGCCTTCAAAATCGCAAAGAACAAAAATAAATTCTTCTCCTTCTAATTTACCTCAGCATCAGTGAGTGAGTGTTGCATATCCATCTTGTATCCATCCACCGCCAGCGCGAGTAGTGGATCGTCTTAGCTGTATCTATTCATTTGCTTGCCTGTCTGCCTATTCGTTCGTGTTCTAAGATCTTGGATTAACAGATTTGATCGTAAAGTTTTGTTTCATCACTCTTAATACGGTTAGTTACGGAAATGACGGCCGCCCGAATGATTGAAAACTAATCATTTCTCTCCTTTTTTTTTTTGAAGATGTTAGATCATTTACTTGGACCCTAGATATTTTCTTAGTAAAAATGTCGTATCAACTTAGCACATCAGTTAGTTAAGAACAGGTATTCGAAAGCATGTACCGAAAAATTCTATATCACATAACAAGATGGATTATGTGCGATTTTCGATTATTGCGGTGTAAGACGTACGTACAAGTTCTCGTATTTGTATTCTCCAGTATTTGTTTGCTTTTAAATAAATGTAATCGCCATTCAATTTTGAAGCCTTTTTTTATTTAATTAAATAGTTTATAGTTTTGAGAGCAGTGGGTGAGATTTTATAATTTTTTATAAATTCGTACTTAATAAAATTTTCTTTTTTGGATAACGATTTTATCGTTTAAAGTTCAAGCCGATTTTCTTTGCTTGTTCTGTTACAACAGATGCCTTGATGATGATGATTTATGTTTAATTTAAAATCATATTTTAAATCCAGACCGATAGGACAGTGATATAAATGTAACAGTCTGGATAGAGTGTGCGCGTATAGAGTGAAGGGCAACAAAATGATTCGGCTCGGACCGGACTGAATGTACATTTTGTTTTTAGATGTGCTCTTTTTTTCCTTATTACCTTATATGCTGATTTTTACTATTTGCGATCTGTCGCTCTGTCCTTAATTACCTATTCTTCTTCTTATTATTACTTAACTTAAACGCGAGTATACTTTTACATCCACACAACAGTTTAACTGTTTCAACATTATCGCTTGGATAGAAGTTATTATACCTTTTTTGTCTTCTGTTTTCTGTGTAGTCACCGGTGTGTGTGAACTGTAATTAGGTTTTATTTGTTATCTGCTTTCTCTCTTATTCTTCTTCTCCTTTTTCCGTTTCTTATTCGCTTTCATTATTGTTGATGTTATTATTCTATTAAGTACTGTGTGATTTATTTCTATTTCTATTCTTACAAACATTGGTAGTGAATGTTGTTATTGTATATATTTACATGCTTCTCTTAGGCTATCATGCTATCGGAAGCAATGATTTGAGCAGAGTTAAGTTCTTTTCCTATGTATTCCTCATGTAAAGTATGTATATGTAAAACTGTGTTTCCTATTTTGCAAATTTATTATATGTTTGTATTATAAATGCATATATGTACGTATGTATGCTCTATGTATAGTGTTATGTTCGTATAATAATTCATTTGTAATTATTAGAGAGAATATAGTTATCAAGAAAAAGCAAAGGAGAAAAATAAACTTTACAATAACAATAAAAATATGTAAATATATAATGAAGTGTAACAATTAAGATCAAATTAAAAAATTAACATAAAAATTAATTAAATATTATGAAAATATATTAAATAAATGAAAACTATCGTGTTTCATATACATATAGACATTTTACCGCGACTACAGCAAGTAAGTAAATAATGATTAATGAAAAGACCTCAACCTGATATTCAAGAGTTAGACATTGGTTGACACTTTTCCGTAGCGCGTCAATACTCTCGCTGTAGATCCTATAGGTTTGAAGAAAGCTTGTGGAGATTATATTTATATTTATATATATATTATTAGGAGTTTATATTAACTTTAAAGGATCTTTTCAAAGAAAGAAAAAAATTGTAACAAATTGTTAAACAGCATGGCCGCAAACAAGGATTATAAATTTCCAGTGGAAAACAGCAAGGCGTTTTTCGAGGCTGACTATGGAATGCATTTCCTTTCGACATCGTCATATGAGTGGAAGCGAAGTAAGTGCGGCAGCATATACAGGTCAGTGCTTCGAACGGTTCCTTGACGCATTTTGCGTTTTGTGGCCAATCGTTGCAATGTTGAAAATTATCAATTTACAAATGGAGTTCTTCCTTTAGTGATTGGCTGAATTTCATGAATTATTCTCGGTAACGTTCCTCAGTAATGGCTTCGTTAAGTTTGAGAAGCTCGTCGGTGCAGATAAAATAAAAATCTTTAGCCAAAGATATTCGGCTTCGTCCTCGACGTTGATTTTCAGTCGATTTTCATTCTTTGTTTTCACAGTTTTCAATAACAATTGAAGCCTTTGATTTTCAGCAATTCAAATCACAGGAAGTGACCCGTTTTTACCCATAATATATCAAAAAAGTCTAAAACAGCAGTGCTGTGTATGGCACAATTCGGCGAGATCACATACACTCCGGCGTAAAGTTTATAGATAGCACTGGTGTAGATGTATGCTGTGTTTTAGTATTAGTGTCGCGTTGCGGTGAAAATTCTCTGATTACGAGACTCAATATTCAGACGATCTGGTGACAAAGGATTACTTTAGGAGCAACTCCCAAAAAGCCTTCTGGAAAGCAGTGCACTGTGTCGCTTCCGCCAAATAGGCAATGGAGGCTGTCGCATAACCGGGTGCATAAGTCCTGCGACTGCCAAATTGGCGTTCGCGGGTTCACAACAAGTGCGGTGTTACAGCTGACTTATTCGCATCTATAGTGTGTGCGCTCAGTTGGTGAGGACATAACAGTGACCGATTGAGCACACACCCAAAAACCTGCGGCCACTCTCTTTTCCCATTTTTTCCCTTTCCCGATCTCTTTAAGATCATCAGCGCACCTCCGTTTACTTGAAACGTGAAATGCTTTCACAGCTAACACGTCGTAAACTCACTCATGGCAATTGTGTATTGGTAGAGACGTTTAAGGTTAAAAAGTATGCTGCCTTTACATACGTGAAACTGACTAAAAAGTTTAGAGTAATCGGAAACTTGCATATGTGGATATAAAAGATTAGCTTTTATAGTAAATCCCTAGGTCAATGTTAGTGTAGCAGATTAAGGCTCCAAGATAATAAAGCTTAAATGAATTGTTGGTTACACATCACAGTTGTATATTAAATGCATTAAAAAGGATATATTGACTTAATACACGGGATTAAAGCTAGCTATTGCGAAACTTAATGCAAGCTAAAACATGCAAGTAGTTCCAGGAATGTTGAACATAAATATATATGTATATATATATATATATATATAATATAATACAATCGATTAGCCTACAGGCCTTTCTCGAAAAGCCTTGTTTTGCCGATATTATTGTCCCACTATCTTCAAGATGACATAAGTATACAGATTACTAGCGTAGATAAAGACTAACAAAGACTAATACGCATCAAAGTGTACTGCGTGGATAAAGGAAATGGGGAATTCTCCTATCAGTTTAGAAACTTCATGGATAAATCGCATCTTTTTTCTAATCGAAACAAAAGGTTTACGGATCGGTATTCTGTTAATTTTTTATCAAATTAAAACCAATCAATATTAATTACATTTCCTGTCCATGACAAGAAATTGAAGCCATCATCCCCCTTGGCCTTTGTTTCATTTTGGCTGCTTTGCAGTTGAAGAAGAGAAACCTATCAATTCGTTGCTTTACTCCACTTAGGGTCATTATGTTTCACTTGTTTGTAAATGTTGCAAATATAGGAATTTATCGATATGAAGGCATTTAAAGGTGAAAGAAAGCCACCGTAAATTTTTCAGAATTTCTTTTCTTTTTTAAATACTTTAATGGTTGTCTTGAACCGATCAGAATATGTGGAAAAGATTTCATTTCCTGAAAATAGTTCTTTCGTTGATATCCCAAACTTTTTCTCCGAGCAGTCGACAAAGACCGCTTGTTGTCAAATCAATGCTGGGAAACTACAGCCCAATGTGTTGATCCTTGTTCTCTAACATCACTCTTTATCATCATCAAGATGAGAAGTGAGCATATATCGGCTGAGAACGATTCGAGAAGGTGTTATCGCTTCTGCCAAAAAATTAATCATTTTGTAGATTTTCATATTTATAGTCTACGCGGCTATACAATCCCAATTCTCGTTTTGCACAACGTGACATTAAAACGCACCATACTACCTTTGGCAGATGACGTAAAAGTGGCAAATTCAAGCAATGAAATTTTCAGGGAAATTGACTTTTCTTCCACTCAAAAAAATAGATGAATAAATGCTTCTTTATAGCCTACACCGCTCGTGCTACAAACGTATGCTAAGTTTGCGTGGGTGAAGGACTTGAACGGTATGTACATACACGGGTCGCTTCAGAACCACTTTCTTAGTCGACCAAGGCTGGTCGCTCCATCTGTCCGTCTTATTTTTTCGTTTCAATCTACAGATCGCTAGTTCTGAGGTATTTTGATGAAGTTTTGGATCAAAAGCAAGCGCTATTAAAAGTGGTTCGGATCGGAATACTTTTGCAAACACTTCGCACATAACATTTTATTTTGAAAAGTTCTTATATAAATAACAGTATTAAGCGAAATAAGTAGGGTATTTAATGATGGGCCGAGTCTCACTATAGAGAAGTGCAAGAAAGTTTCTAGTTAATAAAAGAAAATCTAACGAAAGCGGATCTTATTTAAACATTGCGTCTGTATGTCCCGCACGTATAAATCGAAAAAGTGTGAACGTGAAAAATAAATTTCCGTTTCTGTTATTTCTGCCGCCAGCTTTTGATTCTCGACTACTGTCGAGCAGCATATTCAAAGGTGAAATGAGAAATTGTGCCGAAACGTTAATATTTAATCTACCTAATGGATAGAAAGACTAGTTCATCTCATTTATAATGGAAATCGAGGATGTTGGGAAAAGTAAATAATTATTTTCGGTGTTTTCATCTACTGGTGCCATCAAGCAAAGGGATATTGTAAGAAAATAAGTAAGAGAATTAAACTCGGTCGGGATCCAATATTCTATACGCATTACCGTCATCCTAAAAAAGATAAAAAAAGTAAAACAACTAAATTTTCATGCTGTCTAATACGGAGTGAGCGCAGCTGATTTTTTCCATTTTCAAAATAAAAGTTGTTATAGTATGGTATGGGCATGTGTTGTAGGCGTCTCCTTTAAAAACTTTACGTCAATTCCAAATTGGTTTTTTGCTCATTACACATAAACTAGAGGAGATAACTGTACAAAAATTTGAACCCATATTCTTCGGCCGACGTTATAGAAACTGTACAAAAATGGAAAAATTGACGAGGCGTGCTCAATTTTATAGTGTATCAAAAAAAACGATGACCTCGTTGCATGCTGCGGGCAGCGTATTAAAAGGTGCTGCAGGTCAACACAATCATCCCTGGGGCACAACCTTTTAACAATTAATGCAATTGAGCCATTAGCGCTCAAAGGGAAAAAAGGGAGAAATATGCGAAAAGACATGCTAAGATGGACATAAGGACATAAGGGGGATGCTGGGTCGCACACTGCATTGCCCGTCTTTGAAGTATCGTGCACATCAAAATGAAAGATTTACGCCCGTTCGTCTTGTTCCCCTTACATCAGTCGATGACTATTATGCAATGACTTCGTTCTTATGACGCGATAAATAATTCCAAGAAATTACTTGCTCTAGTGCCAAGCTTAGCGAACAATACTTAGAAGAAAATATCCGATAATATTAAAGGATTAACTAAACCAACACGAAGTCATACGCTAGAGCTCTAGCGAAAATGTGCCGTCATGTGTTGTACAGAGCATGTGCACCGCGTCGCTTCCCCTGACCCGTTCTACCCGGAATGTGCCTAGGTTAGTGTCTGCCAGATCTGCTTAGATCAGCAAAAAAAAAACAAAACAGTTCGCATGATTTTTTACAATAGACATCGACGTTAGAAAGCCTTCCAAAATCTATGAATTAAAAACATAACAAATCGAACTTCTCCAACGATTTGACATGCACGACACGATAGGTAGCGATTGTGTAATTACCAGCAGCGGACAAATTGATTAAAGCCGGACAGAGATCACAGCTATACAGCTATGGCTAAAAGTTGTTAAAAAGAAATCAACGAAATTAATAAACAAGAATAAGTCTATTTGGATGTAGGAAATTAATAAAATGCGTAATAAACTAATAAAATACGCTACTGGTAGATGATTGCAACCACAGGGAATACAAAAATCCCGTCTCAAAAATTAGGTTATAATAAAAAACGATGTCCACCCAAATGTAGTGGAATTGGCTGATTGAATGGAGAATGGCATCTTGTAACTAGGCTTAAAGCCTCTACTTGAAGTTTAACAAATTTTCACTTATAACAGCAAAAAGAATAAATATTTTATAAGAGAGGACGCCCGAGCCTTCATTTACTAATAATATTTCGTTCTTTGCTTAAACCATAAAACGGAATGAGTTTAATTATGGGGAGAATTAAAGGCAAGAATAATCACAAACAATAGGAATCAATAAGATATCTCAATTTTTTTCTTAGACCTGGAGAAGGAGAGAAGGAGAGAAGGAGAGAAGGAGAGAGAATTTTAAGCTACCATATGTTACCCAGCTGGGCATAAGCAAGCATGCGGTGATTTAATCGAATTATTGAACAATAAAAATGAATTTTATTGAAAATATTTTATTGATGTCAATTTAAAATCGTTTGAGAACCGGTCAGAAGAACCGGCCCTCAAAACGCAGGTTAGCGTACAGTAAGACATAGTCGAAATAAAAGAATAAAAATAAAGTTGTTTTAAACGGATGCATGAAAGACAGTCAAAAGCGTTAAAGTTAAT
This sequence comes from Glossina morsitans morsitans, assembly GCA_001077435.1. Lineage (NCBI taxonomy): Eukaryota > Metazoa > Arthropoda > Insecta > Diptera > Glossinidae > Glossina > Glossina morsitans. Next base: position 71,045 of record CCAG010015082.1, read on the forward strand.
TTAACCGCTTTACACGTAACACACATACACACGCCAGACGCAAACACACGCGTTCCTAAATATATGGAATAAAAGGCTCTATGAGCTAAACGAATAAGCAAAGGAAACCGCGAATGGCATTAAAGTGTTGAATAACAAATGTCTGATGATTTATGATCATCGCCTGGCTGGTTAACCAGAGGACTGACTGACTGGCCATATTATTTACACATAACACAACAACAAAAACAATAATAATAATTCTATTTTATTTTTCATGTTAAATTTGTACCGTCAGATGAATTGTGACCATGCGCGAGAGAAAAAGAGAATTGCTGAACAAAAGAAAGAAAGAAGGCGAAACGAGCAGAAGATGTCTTCATTTTCTCGTTATTAATTAGTTTCAGCTCGGTTCACTTCTCATCAGTTTTATAGTGCATTTGCAGAAAAAGCTTTTACACTAAAAGAAAAAAAATATTTAACGTAAACGTAATCCGCTTCCAATTCGCTTCCTATTCGCGACGAACCCTTACGATCTATTATGCATTACTTGGCAGAAAACAAAGAGAAGAACGCAAAAAATGTCCAAACAAGTCTCTCATATCCTTAGCAAAAGCATTCGAATATGTGTGAAAGGATAACAAACTTAAGAATAATATAATAATCGGATCCTTTAAAACGTGCAGAGAACTTTTCATAAGTGAGTAAGTGTTCCACATTAAAATTTAAATGAGGGAACTTAAGCCGCTTGAGTTCGGCATCTGACACAGAAATTGACCTATAATTGATCTACATTGTCGCTTGACTGTTTTCATAACTTTGCGAATAAATATTCACATTTCGCTTGTGAGAACTATATTGGCGAAGTCAGTTTAATCCTTTTCATCGATTTTTTTGCTACTAATTTGTAAAGACACAAAGCTGCCATCATTGTTTTCTAAACTGCATCGTAGTCTTATATCACTTGTATCCAACTATTTTCAAACTTAAATCGATCCCTCTAATACCGTATAGGTTCGATGGTTCCCACAATACCATGAAGATGCGATTGTTTTTGAAATCATATCTATTTCCCGCAGCTTCACAAAGATCTAATAATCTCTTCAAGAGGATTGGTTGCTGCAATTTCTGGATCGATTCTCACATTCACGCCACATAGGCGTTTTATAGCTCACTAGAGATCATTCAGTTTGGATAATTTTCGCAATATTCCTAAGCTTGAAGGTTCAGTCATCGTAATTGCTTAAAAATCTCATTTTTTTCAAAACCGAATGAAAATAATTTGCCTTATGTTTAACGAAAGCAATATGTCGGATTGGCCGAATCAATATGTGGAATCAGTTTATTAGGTAGCAGTCTATTCTTCGATGGTAGATATGTCTATGTTACACTTTGATTAAAATCATTCAATTCTTCATATTTTGAGTTGCTTATGAATTGATTGTTGATGATGATTGTGCAGTGCGCATCCGAAACCCTTTCTAACAAAATTACCTCTCTTTATATCGATCTTGAGATCACGTGAGTATGTCGGTGCTCTTGCTCCTAAACAGCAAAGTATTTCAACTAAAAATGTATAGTCTTCTTTCGCCCTCTTCGTCATACCCGTATCCTTCGCTTATGATCTCGTCTGCAACAACTAAGCAAATTAAAAGTTAGCAAAGATTGCCATAACCTTTCATCAATAATTTTCAACTTAGGGCAAATATCCCTCTAAAGTGGTGTAAAAGTTAGAGATGAATGAAATTCGTCTCGATCATCATGTCCCGAATAACGAATAACGAGAAACTGTTTGAACTACTTTCGATCCGAAGTTCGTTTTAAGGCCAGTTATCATCTATTAAAAACTTTGGTTTGAACAATTTACCATTAAGCATGTAGGCAATCGTAGGCACCGTGATCACTTCAACTCATAGTTTCTTAGTTTTTCTTGATATCTAGCAACGGTTCTCGTCTTAGTTCAATGAAGATTTCGGTGTTTAACATCAGCTCGATTTCCAGGATATTCGTATTCTTGAAGTTCAAGCAAGTTTTCATTTCTGCTTCAGCCACGCACCCACAAGATCCATACCCATAAAAGATCATTAGTCGAATAAAGATATTTGGTATCCCATCTGTGCGCTTGATAGCTATGTAACGCTAGCCGATTATTCACCTTTTTTACGTGCAGTGTATACATCTCTAATAAATGTTGTTTTAAACAGCTGGTATATAAATTTGGATTGGAGAAGAAGAAAATCAATTCCCCATCTGCTTACTTAAATTAATCCTTTTATTTATGGATTACATCTGTTGTTGTTGTTGTTGTTGTTGTTATTGCTATTGTCGTTACCGTTAAGAAAAAATTGCAAAATTCCCTTTTGTGATATATTCTCGATAATCGATTTCCAACATAAGCGTTCGCTTTTAACTTTTATAGAATTACGCCTGACTTACTAACCAGTAAAAGCGCTAAGCGTTTTAATATTCAATCAATTGATATTGAAAGTGTTAAGCAATAAAAAGTTAAAGAAATTAAAATACTGAAAAAATGTCGATTAAAATTTCATTCAGTTTTCGCCAGGTGGGAAGTTTAATAGAATTATGGGAAGACATGCAACGAAAATATGGTCTTCTTCTTGCATACACTCCTCTAATGTACATTTTCAGTGGGAGAAAGCGTCTAATACTTCGTATACTTGATTTAGGTGATGCTTAGACAAGATTTGCAGCAAGATAAGCATAGTCCAGTCAGTACCGTCCTATTCTGAGCAACATCACAGAGACTTCACGAGTCACACGCATTCCTTTTTTTTGTGCCTTTCGTTGCTCTCGTTTCCTTGTTGTATTGTGACTATTAGCCCAGTATATGAGTAAATGATACAAAGTGATAAAAACAAGGACCGGAAAACGGTTACAAGTTCATAGAACTGATTGCTGGTAACAAAGGTGGTCAGGAAACGATGCAAATTCTTGATAGTCGTTCAACAAAGTAAAAAAAAGGGTAAAAAATCGAAATTAGCCTATATTTTCGAAATTTGTATTAATGCTGAATCAAATTTCACTGGAAAGTAAAGGAAAATCGAATCGATCGAACGAAAACTAAATAGCATTAAAAAATAAAAGCATATTAAAATGTGAAGATAGCGTTAGTAGTAGGTATCACAAGCATGAAAATCGTATAGTTGCTGGAAGACTGCAATGTATAAACTGCATTAGACGTTTCCAGGGAAATAAAAGAACATGAAAAGCTATCAGAAAAAAACATAATTTCGCTGATGAAACATTAAAACAAAGATCGCGCCTACCAAGCCAACGTTCGCGAATTCAAAGTTCAGTGCGGTAGAGTATACTGTGTCGTAGAGGTCACTCGTGTAGATCACTCCCTCTTTCCCTCTCTTTCGCTTTCTTCAGTTCTTTCTAACCTTCACCGTGTTACGCTTGTAGAGGAGAAGAAAAGTCTTCCAAAAATGGCTTGAAACAGGAAAATGTGAAAGAAATTTAAAATAATGTGAGGCGATGGTCTTTTTTTGTTTAAATTAAAAACAATGTTTAAAAAAAAGATACATTTTGCCCGAAAGCAGATGATGATGAAATGAGAGATTAGTTCCTCAAGGGTAAGCATACGAGATTCTGCTTATTGATGATAATCTCTTTCAGCGAATACAGATTATTACAAGAAAGTGAAATGATGATGCTATCGTCATTATTTCTAATATTCATTCGGAATCTAAAAGCGCTTGCGGATAATATAGTAATGAGTTTGCATAAATGGATAGCTAAAGACCGTTGATTGAAATGCATTTAACAGAAGGTTACGTTCAAAAAAGTGTTAGTCTGCAACGGACACTTAACACCTCTCACCTTAAAATAATCGATTAGAAACAAAATATATTTTTTTAAATGTGGGCTTGCCAGCCCGTTCGCCGGAACTCTCTTTAGATTTTTAGCCAGAATCGTATGATATATTTTATCAGGTTTTATTGATCTTAACATATAAGTACGAAAGTGCTTGTGCATAGCAGTTAATTAAATTAAAAATCATATTTACTTTTGTAGCTCCTTTCTATCTATTTAAATATAAAAAATTTTCTAAACGAAAAATAGAAAATTAAAATTGAATGCATTGTGCGCGTGATACAAAATTTACAATTATATTATCAACTTTGTTCGGCTTTCTACTCTCGTGCTCATATGGATACAGTGATGTAGAAAAAAGGGTTCGAATTTACTTCAGTATGTCTGCATCATTTATAATTGAAAGAAATATCTTCCAATCTTTCCATTCTCATAGATGATGTTCGACCTTAGGTAAGCAAGCAGGTAGACGTATCAGCCAACGGTCAACCTATTACTCTTCCGAGGCCCATTTTACTGGTGATCTTCTTTTAGGTTAGTAAAACGGTAGGATTTTCTTACAGTAGATCTCATTCGTAATACTTCTGCTCTTATAGACTGCTAAGGTGAGAAGAGCGAAACTGATTCTCTGACAGCCTCTGCTATCGAAGGGTTGATATTGGCAACCAGCTGATGTCTGAATCGAAATCACCTGTTTTCTATTCTTGAAATAAGTCTGCGACCTCTTCTCACTTAGCTTAGAAATTAATATAGAAAATTTCATAAACCTAACATTGTAGCATCTTAACTTTGAAGTGTGCAAAGGAACCGATTGTATTTTGGTAAAAAAAAATTATAAGTTTTGTAATGGGTAAGTTTTCGGCTTGAAGTTGTATGATTGCGCCTTTGTTACATAACTTCTAACCTTAATTGGGCGTTTTCTTTTTTCGTTTTATAAAGCAGTTAGATTCGGTGCAGACTGAATGCCTCTTTCAGAAAGAAAAAACCGAACGATATTTTTATCCTAGAGTTTTATATTGATAGTGAATAAGAGCTCGAATCCAATATAAAAAATTTTGCTTTGTTGAATGTAACTCAAATTATCACTCCCGAAAACATGGGTTAGGGTATGAACTTCGTCACTTTCTTTATAACAAAACTCAGACTTTGTTAGAAAAGAGTGATAAAAAATATTTTATTCAAACTATTGTTTATCGCTTACTATTGGCAAAATATCAATTTCGTATCGAGAGAACGAAAGAAAGATATTTTGAAACAATTTACGGCAGGGCCATGTTCTTGGCTATCGTCATAAGAACGGAGACGCTACGTAAGTCATCGACTGAAACAAGCATCGGTCATAACGAACAATGCCAAGTGAAGGATGGTACAGTTTACTTGGTCGTAACTATAATGAGACTCATAGGCGATAAAGGTATAATATTTTTCGATTGGGCACACATATCCTAGACTGCGACGACTCGCTTCTTCTTTGCTTTTCCTCACTTCTTTCTTTCCTTCACCGTGTTGCATGTATATATACTCCTCTGAGTAATTGGTCATTGGTCATATTAAAAAATAAATATATACAAATGAACAGTAAAGATAACAATTAATGTCTGGTGCCGCTTCCAAAGCTGGTTTTGCAGTACAACACTTGTACTTTATCGTCATTACTAATTAATTAATTTTCTTAATTTGCATCGATTTTTTAATTATTGGGTATTGTAACGAATGCTTTGTGACTATTCCCCAGCATTATCCTTTGTATTAGCCAAGAAAAATATCGGTTCTCGCACTTAGCGTTTTATTTCGCAGAATTCGATCCTTCAGGACTTTGAAAAGAAAGTAAGGTCTAACAATAGTATCTTCACATGGAGAAGTTGCAGTGTATTGCAATGCGGTACAGAATTGGTTGCGATTTTTGTTGGAAATCGGCAAGAACTTATTCACGTTTCCAGTACGCACTTCATATATGTTAACTTCATTACTCTGAAGAATGCAAAGAAGAACTGAGATGGTATTGAATATTCTGGACTGAAAGCTTCAACTTTTTCATTGAACTTCCAAATGTAAAAAAAAACGTAAATGAGAAATACTCTACTCTGAATACTGTGTTTGAACGGCCATCACTTGCACTGTTATACAAGCCAAACTGGCGTTAACTTCCTTAAGTAACTGTTACGAGTTGAGAAGGATCATAAAAACGGGAGGACACAAACGAAAATCTAGGTGAGAATATATCTAAATGAATGGGGTCTAATAATGCATCTAATGATTTACTCCCCCGACATCGAACTTCCGAACTTAATACACTTTTTCATACTCTGCCCATGAAATAATCCTCTTTTTCTTGTTTACTCTTCTCTTAATGTTGACGCATTCCAATCGAACAGTGATGTCTTTTTTTCACACTATTTTAAACATGTGCGTTACATATATGTATGACACTTCGCTCACTTCTAAATTAGTGTTAAAATAAAGAAAAAAAGTATAGAAAAAAAGACACCCATTTAAAAGAATCGAGGTTTTTAAAGCGCTTTTTTAATGTTGACCGAAACTGTTTGCGCCCTTTGTGTTAATATGGTTGTATGCGAGCACAGCGTGATACTCATGAGATTCATGGGAATATTAATTTCATGGCAATTTTATTGCTTATTAATTTTTCAACATTTTTCTTAAATCAGTTAATGCAGTTCGTATAAGCGAGTGTGAACGTGAACGTGAATGTGAATCTCGATATGGTTAAGGATGTGAGTGTAGATATAAATGTGTGCTGCCTGCGTGCATCGTTGTGTAAAACACATTCCAGCACCTTTACATAGATGAACGTTATTATAAGCATTTAAGATATTAGCTGTTGTTAATGTTGTTGTTCGTTATGTTGTTTTCGTTGTTACACAAAATAAAGTTATAAAAATCAAATCAAAACGAATCGCATGAAACCTTAACAGGCAAACTAAAGAATCGGTTACAAAAGAAGCAATGCACAGATCACTGTCATATTGTACGATGTCGTGCGGTGTGGGGATGATGCACAATATAGAAAGCAGAGTACTAAGAATATCTGACATCTTATTGAATATGACTGTTTTGTGTTGTGCATTTCATTTTAGCCCAGTTAAGCTAATAATGTTATGATATAATGATGATTATTAATATTTTATTATGATAGTGAACTGAAATTTACTTCTTTTAAATCCTTATGACTATAGTGTAAGAAAGCACTGGCGGACAGATGGACGGATCGATCGATGGACGGACAAACAAAGAAACAGACAAACTGTCTAAGTGTTTCATTTAAAAAAAAAGTTTTAATTATAGAAAATTTCTTTACCGCTCTATTCGAATGCAAATTGAAAAATTAATTCGGTTCTTTATGTGGAAACTTATGCTGCGCTGGTGACTTGTAAGTCTCATAAAAAAGAACAAAAAAATTATATTCTTTTATTTATTAAATCCAATTATTAAAAAAAATTTATTTTATTAGACATTTAGTCCCTTTGTTAGCGTACGCTATTATGATGCTCTTCTTCTTAACACACATTATACTGACTTTGCTCGAAGTTTTCAAAATATGCAAATTGAAAAGACTTAGCGATCGGATTTACGGCATTTCTTGAGATTTTCAAAACTATCTATTAGTGTGCAGTACGACTAGCGCATGTTTTTTTTTTTTTTATTTCAATCTAAATTCAGGCGTGGCTCACCATCAAGTTGGTTCGATCGTAAAATTTCTTGTCTAACTTTATTCCCCTTCCCGAAGTATTTTAACAATGCATGGAAACTTTCTAATCATAATGCGTTCTCGAACGTTTTGTCGGCCATCGAAAGTTCGTGTGTAAATACGTCGGAAAAAAGTAAAATGAGAAGAATTTAGAATTTTTATAAACATACGACTTATCAGTCGTCTCTCTTCAAAATAACGTTAAGTAGTTTGATCTCGCTTCAACTCTCAGCTAACGTAAAAACTGAGTGCAGCACAGGACGTTGCTTAAATCAATCAGTGATCGCAAGAAATTCATCTTTCCTTCCAGGTATATATACTTTATTACACATAAACCCTTTACATCCAGAACTAATTCTTGAATAGATTGTTTTGATAAACCACTTCATTATTAAGCAGAGCTGTAATGAGAGCGTTTCTAAGTGCTATCCCGGGAAAGTCAATTTTAAATATTAACCTCATCAAAATTTCTAGAACTATCTATAATTTCTTTGGGATACACTTTGGGACTCAGTACGCTTGAGCGTATTTGAGTGCTCTTTTTTCTTCTCAGTGTTTTACGCTCAACGATTGAGGGCATAAAGAGTGAAAGATTGATTAAAATGAACCGAAGTTCAATAGGTTGTTACACTTAAGAATGAGAGCAATCACGATTCAGTAAACTGGACAGTCGTAGATCATCGATTTTTTCTGTCCTTTTCCTTAAGTCTTAGCTATTCAACTGTACCTGACTTTATCCGGCTACAAATTTCATTAGTTCATATAGATTAACCATGCGCACTTTTAAACAAATTTTGTAAATTGGATAGCAATATCCAGTTCAATTAATTCCATTTCGCGGATCGTTTTGATAAATTGCAATATTTTGTGCTTGTATTCAGGTTGTAATAAACTTCCATCCTGACATCGAGATATAGGATAAGCAAGTTTCGTGTATTTGCTTTTTTTATACCTATCACTGTATGGTGAGGTGGGAATAGACAAAACAATTTAACATCTGGCAACACCTTACAGAAACCGCATAAGTACATATATTCTTAATTAAAGTAAAAGTTTGACCCGATATAATCTTTTCTATTTATTTCTTTGTCTCTTGTTTCATCTATCTGTTCGCCCGACGGCCAAACTGCATTATAGTCTGTCCTTCCACCCGTGTGTCTGTTTGTCTATTGTTGAAACCCTTACCGATACCAAGATAGAAAACTGGAACTTGGCATGTTATATTTTGATCATAAATCTCTCATGCATCACCATTGTTCTCTTTAAAAATGACGCAAGTACTCAAAAGTTTCTAAAACATTGCATGGCTTTGATTTCTTCAATGAGAGGCAATAGTGGCTTATGATTAAATCTGAAGAATAGATTGAGACGTATTTTAATCGTTCATTTGTTCCGCTGTGAATAAATGCGGTAACCATATGGAAAGAACTTTGTTGCTAACCAAATTTCCTTGCAAAATATTGATTACATTGTCTTGAGGATTTCGGTCATCTTCTGCGACTTCACTTTTCGATTGTCGAGAATAAGTCTTAACGTTTTTTTGATGGTTTCTAGTGTAACCGTGTTTAATACAATCGTTGCGCATTTGATATCAGCAAACTGTCGACATCGTCACGTTTTGGGCGGAGAAGAGCCGGCATGACATTTCTTAAACGAAAGGTGAGTTGAAACAGTATTTCTTCACCAAAAACCAATGTGCACTCAACAACCGGTATTCGGATTTTTTAATTATTTTGAAACGCGGTTCATATCATGGTCGACACTTAATAAAATGAATACTAGTTTTGGTTTAGAGAGAACATCTATGCTTACATTATTAGTTGTGCTCAGTTTGAAAATGGACCTGTTCTGCTCACAACTCCCATCAAAATACCCAAAAGAAAAGACAGCAAAGAAAAAATGGTTGTTAGATGCTCACGATCACAGTCGCAATTGGTAATGAGCAAAACTTGATCTACGAAAACTATTGATACAAAATCGGAGATAAATATTTCTTCCACACCCGACTGTAATCTGGTATCGGGATGCCGCAATCGACTAAGTAACTTTGACTTTTTCCAGCAACATAATTTACAGTCGGCAAGTATCAACTTCCGATATTCAGTCTCAAAGATTAGCCTTAAGACGAGTATAAAGTTATTACTTGTTTTTTTTTTTTTTGCTTGCCGACGTATTCCTTGTCCTCCACTCCTTTAGAGAATCTTACATTACATTTTTCTGTTGTTTCTACTCTTTTTCAGTGCAAATCTATGTCTTTTGATTTTATACTTTAAGTTAGTCGCGGATGTGAAAATATTATAAAACTAATGAAGTATAGAAGTAAATAACGAAAAGAAAGGATAAAAGTTTGCAAAGTCGATGTCATTACAAAAGACATGCTTTTCTTTAGTACGAAAAAATCCGCCTGAGTGGCTGAGTAGGCAAGAGTCTCGACTAGCAATTCAATGGTTGTGGGTTCAAATCTTAAGTGCGGTAGAGTTTTTAATAATAATAATAATAATAATATTAATAAAAATAAAGCCGAAAGCCGTAGATGCTAGTGCTTTTAGACTTTAGTCTTAGAATTTATTCCCCGGCTAAATTTATATAATAATAATAATAATAATAATAGTACGAAAAAAATTGTGCTCCCTCCAATAAAGTTCACTATTCGTGGAAAGTCACTTGTGGACTTGCGAATATTAGTGATTAATTAACTTGAGTATTTTTTTACATTTATTGTACGTATGTGTACGATGTATACATAAATATACCCACAAAATTCAATGGTAGATTATATAATAAGTTTTCAGTTGACGGTTACCTTCTGCCTATCTATTCTACGCACACCTGTCGATATAATAAAGTTTTCATAATTCTTCAGACACCGACGTGAGTTTATCTTTAGTTTTTTACAAGTTATTCTTAGCATCTGTGTTCGAAAACTTTAAAATGAAAAGTATTCAAAATTTGTAACTTTCATCATAAAGAAGGTGTGAGTAGCAAATGATAACCACTACCTTCATTCTCCCTCATATGCAAATGCATAACTGCAGAGAGTGCAAAACATATTCTCAAAATGTTATGTTATGTCTCTCAAGGTTGTTGTCGTCTTTCGCCATTTTACTAAAATCGTAATCAATGGCAAAGCAAGAGCGTTATAAGAATTCTAAGCTTCTAAGACTTCTTCTTGTTTGCATGAATCGGAAATTGCTAGGACGAATGAAACAAGTTGATGTTTGGTTTATGTACTTAAAATAAACCACAAGCCAACCACCACTAAACAAGGCTGAATTTGATGATCATCTAAATATTTGTCTTCTCAAAGACGTTGTCGAACTTGTCAATGATAACCTTGTCATCTGTGGACGTTAATGAGGGTACAGACAAAGAGACACCTCAATGTTCAAATTATTTGAGCTGTAATTAAATAAAGAAAGAACAAAAAACTTTTTACAAATGACTAAAGATTTTATGACTTAAGGATAACGATTTTAACAGGATTTTAGCAATAAAGCGGGAAAACGAAAACAATTTGGTTGCAAAATAAATAATTTTGTTATTATCACTTTTATGTAAAGATAATAAAAAAAAACCCACCGAACTTACAAACAAACAGATAGACAGGCGAACCGACGATAGACCGGTAGATAGCTTATCAGTTAGAAATTGACAACAAAGACACATTTTAAATGAAAAATAACGTACCTCGATGGATGTATGCGTACAGAAAAGGGGATGAATGCTTGGGAATGTTTAGCTAAAGAAATTGTTTTAATACTTTATTGTTATTGTAACTGTTGTAAAACAAGTGTTGATATATTATGTGCCATAAGAGATATTCTTGTCTCCTCTAAGAGATGAAAATCTGAACAGATTGTTATAATTGAGTTTTCCTCTGACCGCCCTGGCAAATACGCGTCGACACATAGACACTAAACTAAAGCTAAAGAATATCATAATATAATAATGAATAAGTAATATGTTATAGATTTGTAAGTGCGTATGTTGTATTTGCATCTTTCAGCCACACAGTAATATTTGAGTGTTAACGTCGTGTGCAGGGTGAGTGACTTTTAATTTACTTCAATCCTCAATGGTCATATACCACAACAACTAACAAAACCCCAGAGGGTTACAAAGAATATGACACCACTACAACAACAATAATCTAACATGAAACAGCACACGTATATGTGTGCACACATAGAGCAGAGTAATGCTTAACGAAGGTGCCAAAAATTTATAGTAAAGATTCTATAGAGATATGCATACGGCTATATCTATGCATCTATGTATATATGTTTCTAAGTGCCCGCCTCCATTTCGCACTTTCGATTATCATCATCATTCTCATCATCCATCATCATCATCATCATCATCATCATCATCATCATCGTCATCGTCATCGTCATCGTCATAAGCATGAGACATCAGGCATCAGCATCCCTGTAAAACCGCTCATTATGACAAGTGTTTGTTACCACAAGTAAATGTATATAAATATATGTAAAGATGTGTACGCATGCAATGTATAAATCTACGCAAATATGTTAGTTGCATTGTGGGTTGCGGTATGGTTCGGTTCGATGTTGTGCTTTGTTGTAATTGTATATTGAAAGGCCTCTGGTGTGTTTTGCTATTCAATCTCATTACACAACACGCAAGCACTTATGTACATATGAATATGTGCATACGTCCACGTACACTCACATAAATATATACATCCATATATATATATACATACATACATACATACATGTATACATCTGTACTCGCAAATTATACCCATCATCAAAGAGAACATCATTAATTTGTTACACGGAGATTATGATGCAGTTATTTGTTATTAATGCCTAACAATTTATTAACGCAATAATACGAAATTCTATGAAAAAAAACATACACATATATATATATATATATATATATATATATATACGAAGAATAAACGTTTCGGAAAACTACACAAGTACAAAAATACATATATCCATAAACACATAATAATGGAAGTTTTAAATAAAATCAAGTTCCGTTTGTCGTTTAGGTGTTGACGTTAACATTTTTCTCATTTTTCCTCTTTTTTTTGGTTATTTTCGGTAATCTTTTGCTAAATGATGGATTTGCTGTGTAAATGCGTTTATTATACGAAATAAATTTTCTGCTCTTTTTTTTACTCTATACTCGTATTGCTGCTCAAACATGCTTTGAATATTAATGAGTATTAACGACATGTTTGTTTTTGCGTTTAAGTCGAAAGAAAGAGAAGAAAATGGCAAAAAAGTTTATGTTGCTTATGACTAACAATGCTTCGAGTACCGGTACTGTACATGCAAATATTTCGCGGATATCTTAATAGCGTGAAGTCAATGAAAAACCGAGAGACATTAAGTACAAGATAGGTCGAATCCTCAAGTGAATGCTCTGCTTAAATGGGAATACATGGTATGAAAGTGTAAGCAGTGTATAATCACTGATTAAAGGATTTATGAAAACACATCTACAAAGCAATCTTAAGTTAAAACCATCATGTTTCAGCTTTCAAAGCCTAAGGTCCAGGGTTCTTAGGATTTATATAGACTCTTAGTTGAGGTCAACACAAGTTTTTACCTGTTTCTTTTTTCTTTTTACAACTATTATAAGGCGACACGACCGACAAAATGATGTGTTCTCTATGTTTAATTTAACCACCTATCTAGAGGCGTGGCCATTTCTAGCTAAACTTTAGAAAATAGTCATTATTTTGTTAACGACTTCACCGACAGACAGCAAAATGCATAATTAAAGTTTTAGGCTTGGATCATCGTTTGGTCTTATTCTCATATATATCGAGAGGCCGTCTATCAATCTAATATGGCTCTTTCTTTATAAGATATACCTTTAATACGTCCATAATCCATGCTCGGGTGAATTTTAACTGAACTGCATGCATTCTTTATTATAGCGAGGATGTATTAATGTTAGGCCACTGCTGGATAAAGGGAGGAATTTTCCAGATTTCTTATAGTAATTCATAAACTTGGATGATATTTTAAAGCGTACATTTAAAAAGATCAGAATAATTATTCATTACGTTAGGAGGTCAAATCAAGAGCTTGACATTCTTCATCTATCCTAAAAGATTTGCAACTATTAGGAAAAGGAGTATTATTTAAAAAAGAGCGAAATAAAGCAACGAAATTGAATTAAAATGAAATACAATTATAATAAACAGAATACCAATCAATAAATTTCTAAAAAAAAGAAGTAATAATAATAATAATAATAATAATAATAAAAAAATCGAATGATAAGAAGAATAATGTAAAAAAAAACAGAAAAGAAAAATAATCATAAATAAATTCATTATTAAGTGAGCGTAACATAATAAATTTTATTTTAATAAATCCAATTAGTTACGCACAAATTGTATGTGATACAATATGTAGCAGACAAAACGAACTGAGAGACAGAAGTCAACAGATAAATAGAAAGACACATAGACAGATAGAGAGATAGACAAAAATAGTCAAACTAAACGCATATAGACGTACATCGGTGGACAATTGAATAGGTGCACTTTTCACATACACAATTCAACAGGGTTTTGATAATTGATTATCTCTAACACCGGATTATGTAATAGGTTCTTGCATGTATTTTGGCCAGCGCAATCTATTGGTAAAGGCGATAAAATAATGCGAAGTATCAATGTACGCAACGATTAAATTCGGTGATTTTGACTTTCCCCCACATAAACTACAACAATTTCCCATTTAGCACTGTTGAGTTATTCATTGTATACAGACGTTAATCGTGGAACGCTCAAAATTGCATTTTCGACAAGCTTTACTTTTGTTGCTTCAACATTGCGGTTTCGTTGCTTGCCAGCCAATAAAAACGAAAAGTTTTTCTGTGGCGTATTGCGACTGGCTATGAAAAGTGGACATGTTATTACACAATACCAAGCGCAAATAGTCATGGGCCAGTCGACGACAGTCATCCACATCGACACTGAAGCGCAATATTTATGACTATAAGGTCTTCCTATGCATATGGTGGGGATCAGCAAGATGCAGTTTATTATGAGGTTCTAAAACCGAAGGCAACTGTTACTGCAGATGCATCCATCCCATCTCAATTGAACAAACTGAATGATGTATTGTTGCGAAAAAGACCAGCAATAGCGGTTAACAGATGCGAAGTTATCGTTTTGCATGACAACGCTTGGCCATATATTGTAAAAGTTGTCAATGTAACATTGTTGCAGCTCGGATGGTCAGTTCTGCCGTACCCAGTATACTTATCAGACATAGCGCCCCCTGATTATCACTTTTTCAGATCGATGCAGCATAGTTTGGCTGGTACGCGATTTCGAAATGCCGAAGAAGAAGAAGTGCGAAAATGGGTCGATGATTGAATCGCTGCCAAACCAACATCATTCTTCCACCGCGGTATCGACATGTTTCCAGAAATAGAGAACCAATTGTAGAAAATGATGGAAAATAGTTTGATTAATGTATGTCGTACTAATATTTCTCAATAAAGGCCGCTTTTAAATAAAAAATGAAAATCAAATTCACTATAGTAAATTGTAAGGAATTGTATAACTCTGAGTCTAGTTTCTACTTGCGGCCATCGCCTCGTAGCTCATCTACTTATCTATCTGTCTATCTACTTGTCGTTTTAAACGTCCGCCGTTACAACAATTGAAATAGAAATCGATAACTTTGGACATATGTTCAGTTAACGTTCATAGGTCTTCTTCTATACATAATTTATTTCAAAGCTCGAAACTGTGAACTAATCAACGTAGGTTTCGTTTTAACCGCTAGCTTAAGAAATGTGATGTGATCTTCGAATATCTAATATTTATATTTTTATGTCTAACTTGAATATTGGCGTTTCATTAACATAGAGATATATATACCACAGTAATTAATATTGAACCAGTCGCAGTGAAATCGTTGTTAAGAGGAAAAAAATCGTATTTAAGATAAAACAGGTTCAGGGCATTTTTTTCTCCCAATTTTCTAATCTTCTGACGTATATTTTTATTTTTGGGGAGAAAAACGCTCTAAAAAACTTTTTAAGAGCTTATCACCATCTTTAGAAGTAAGTAAAGTAGTTGACTAAGTGATTTGACACCTATTACAGACATCTTAAGTAAAGTACGTCCGCTATTGTATTTGGCAATACGTTCTTCGCCCAATTGTCTTTTAATAGTCTCTTATTTTGAACGCGAACTGTTACGTGTGATAAAGGCGTGTTTTATGCGCGATTTGAACTTTTCCTTATGAGTTGGAGGACCTCGTGCAGAATATGCTTCTTTATCATCAAGAAGGATCGATGAGTGTATTTATGGTTTCTAACCCATTGTCTGGAATTTTTGCTTTAGCCCGGCATTTCCGATGTCTGCGCCGTACTATGTTCCAATGTGTTTAAAAGGACTTTGTACAAATATCGAATGCAGTGAGATAATTAATTTTCATAGCGTACACCACTTGTGGCAAAAAGGTATGTTAAGTTTATGCAACACTCAAAAGAGCTTGAGATAGATTCATCTTTTGTTAAGCTTGTCCGTCTGTCTATTCGTTTCCTTCTTTTTTCCTTATGTTCAACCTACAGATCACAGACTTTGAGATATTTTGATCGGATCAGACCACTTTTTTGACCGCCTCCCATATAACATGAAATATTTTGAAAAATCGTTATATAAATAACTGCATCAAATGAAGTGGTGCAGAGTATTTAAGGTAGGTAGGCCGTGTACCACTATACTGTTTTAATTTGTGTCCAATCAAATACTGAGTTTAAAAGAAAAAAAGTGAATAGCTCTTATTAGTAACAATAGAGAAAGGCAATGTTGCTCTATCACAGGTAAAACTGGGAAGGGTTAAGTTTTATAAACTACGTGCTGGGTGGTCGAATAACCACTATCAGATCACGATCACAACAGTTTTCGTAGTATTGTTTTTTTTTTTTTTTCATTTTTCATTCATCATTTTTGTTTCATTTTTCTTATGCAAACGAGATAGATATAGAGCCATACGGGAAGCTTTAGAAATGAACCCAGCTCTCAAAGTCACCCATTTTTTCATCAGCTTGCCAAATTTTGATTTAGTATCATGATTCTTCGGTTGTTTATGCTTTCCTTTTAAAAAGTTACATTATGGAAAAATGAAGGTTTACCCATTTATACCGAAATGGGCGATAAGCTTGACTCGGTAGCAGATACTTTATTACATGTATTTAGTCATTGTAACGAAAGTATTGCTTGCACCGTCGCCAACCTGTGTCTGAAGGTGCACAGTTTAGTTTCGGGTAGAAAAATCGGTGGGTATAAAATATCTCAGCTTTTAAACGAAGTAAATTTGTTAATCCACAAACCCTTTCGAGTCAAAAGGGCGCCTTTACTTTTTTCTTTTCTTTCTATTTTACTGTTTTAATTTCGTTGGTTCTGCACATATGGCGCTATCGATAATTTAGTTATAAGAATATTTATTTTACCATTAAAGTGAAAAGTGCAACAATAAACAATGACCGCAACTTTGAAAACTTCAAACGAAAATAAAATTACTATGAAGAGCAGATTACCGTTGTTAGACAATTTCAAAGGAAAACGTGTCAGATTGTGGGCATTTAGTTCTACTTGATGTGTTTTATGTGCCAATGAAAAGGTTTAGAAACAAAGGGGCAAAAATCTGTAAAACCAAGCGTTAATCCCAAAAATTCGCAAAGAGAAAAAACCCTTAAACTAAGTAAAGTCACATATAATTGAACTGAATAGAGTCAAAAGCACTTTTTGTTAGTTTTGAACATAAATCTGATGAAGTAGAGTGAAAAAATTATAGTCGGGCCGACTATTACATACCCTACATCACATTGTCTAGCACAATTCCGATTTTTGCCATAGAACACGAAAAGGTGGATCCAAACCATTTTCAAAGCAGTCGTCCGTTTGTTCAAAACATGTCACTGTACTAATTTTTATCAAAATATCTCAAAAGTTGCGGCCTGTACCTTGAATACGATAAATCAAGATAGACAGGGAGATGGAATGGTATACGGACAGACAAGCGCAGATCTATTCAAAAAGTCACTTTAAATCGATTAATATAACAAAAGGTGAGTCCATCTCAAACCTTTCTTTCTGTACGTGGCATACATCCGCACGAACTTAATATGGCCTTAATATGTACGACTGGCGTAGATTATAATAAGAAAGAGAGCAACGAGTTCACCTAAAATATGTCTAATAAAATAATTTACTTTTTAATTTTTAAATTTTACGTAGCTCACGATACAAACTTGTACCTCTCTTTAGCTACTTAGGATTCTAGGCTTAGGGCTGTTAATAGTAGCAAAATTTGAACGAATGAATCTGCAATCATGCAATTGCTTAGCAATGTATCGAGATATTTTTGCTGAAGAGTTGAGAAAATGAAAAATAAACTCAAAAGAAAAATCCAATGAAATAGCAAACATTATATGTGCTTGCAATTTGTATGGAATATATATACACACATTCCCGAATAGAAATCCACTGTTGATTATACGTAATTTATTTACATATAAACATATTTCATGGATTGCTGGCTACGTTGTCGATAAGAATTGAATTGAATTGTGTTGTATTCATATAGATATTGTAGTCATATGTATTTTTTACGCTCCTAACTGTTTGTTTGATTGCCATTCCGTGGCTCTATTTCTGTCTTTGTTATGTATGACTGAACAAAATGGGTGGCTGACTGTATATCTATCTCACATCATTTTAGGCAGCCTCTGAAAGGTTAGGCCATCCCACTGTAAAGTCAACTAAAAGCCCATTTCCACCGTATTATAAATTACCAGAATACTCTGATTAAAAATTAGGCCCCAGAGATTACCAATGAAAAGAGAAAAAAACCCACAACAACTCTTCAACGCAGGAATGTTTGTGTTCATTTGTGTGCACACACATGTCGATGGTATATATAACAATTTTTATTGATTTGATCCATACGAAGGGATCATATTTATATGGAAAAGCAAATAAATTAACAGAAATCGAAAAAAAAAAAACGAAAACACCGAGAAAAAGGCCAGAAAAGATTATTTTAATCAGCGACAAATGAGATAATTGGAACGACAATTTATGATGAAATGACATGGACATAAGCATAAGCATGTATGGGTGTGAGCATACATGCGTCCATACATACGTACATAAGTACGCATGCAAAGGGACTCAGATATTTCGGTGGAACTGAATTCAAACATTAAATCCATCTACGTTCAGTTGATATATTTATGCATATCCATGCTACTGCTGTTGACCTTTCTACGGTCACGGACTATCATCCTATCATCTTTATCTATAAAGAGGAATTCCTGCTTCGCTGTTCATTGATGAACGAGCACATCAATGAGAATATATGAGAAATCATATGCGCTCTTGAAAGAAAATATTTTTTTGGAAAATATTTTAATATTTTTCATGTTCATATGTATACATATATATATATATATATATATTCGCTTGCATTACTTTGTGTGTGTGTGTGTGTGTGTGTGTGTGTGTGTGTGTGTGTGTGTGTGTGTGTGTGTGTGTGTGTGTGTGTGTGTGTGTGTGTGTGTGTGTGTGTGTGTGTGTGTGTGTGTGCACCCAACATGGTTAAAATTACCAAATTTATTGGCCATCATTCAAAAATATTGAATGTCTGCTTTTTCTGCGAAATCACATTTCTTGTACGTGTAAATGGTTCTCTTCCCCCATCCAGTCATCTAAATGGTTCATAAACGATAATGGATGATAGTTGAATGATACTGAGTACTGCCGCCGATGATGTTTGCTCTCCCCCCAGCGCTCCAGTACGATTGCTTTAATTTGGTTTGGTTTGGCTTGGTTTCGTTTCGCTAGCCGAATTTATGAAAAAGCTCCAACTACACGTACTATTTAGTGGAATGGCTAGTTGTTTGCATGGGCACTTATAACATTCGCCATTGACCAAACCAAATGCATGAAAAGGAAGCTTACTGCATAGAGATAATTTGGCTGTATCAGTATCAGGTCGAAACGCGTGAGCATTTGTTATATTTGTTACTGGCTGCATATTTGTTATCAAATGGTTCTTTTTTTCTCGCAAATGGCCGATGTAGTAAAACGATGGCCATTTCATATGCACATGCTTTAACTATTTATATATAACTTGTAAATTGAAGAAGAGATAGTAGCTTAAGTTTATTACGACCTTTGTAAGAATAATTGTAATTATTAGAACAAAGAGTATTGACCGGCCCATATTCTCTGCCTACACTTTTGCGTCTTACTTGCACGTTTACTGCTATTGTTTTTTGTCTTTCTAATCATTCAGCCTTTTATTACGTAAAGCAAAGTTGCGAGAACCCTAGTGTCCCGTTGACGTATAAGGCTCTTTTCGTTTTGTTCCGATAATCTCCGTTAATTCTTAAAAGAAATGGTTCCCATCCCCAAATAAATTTCCAGCGTTTTTTTTTTTTTTCAAATCAATGAATTAGTGAATAAATATTTCGAAAGCAAAGAAGAAGAAGAAGAAAATTTGGAACTTGCCGCAAGTGGCAAGTATCTGCCTTGAAATAGTTCTTTCTTTAACTCTTAATTGTCGCCCCTTATAAGATCGTTATTATAAAATCATTTGCGAGTGGATTAAACGTTCACATCTTAATAACATTTTCCGAAGTCTTTCAAAAAAAAATTATCATAATTATCACTTACTCAAAACTGCAGGGTACCTTCGGTATCACTGGCTTTCCAAATTGTCGAAATGCTTTCATTAATTATCGAAATAACCAAAATGCGAAATACTGCAAAGTGTTTCTTCAAAGGTTTCACTTAGTCGCCACACTTAACAGATTAATTTCCCTAATTCACGGAACAGTGAATTATTAACAAAAATTGCGGATAAGTTTGTTCAGCTATTTGTGTTAGCTAAGTTCGGATTAGTTCAGTGAGATGGAGTGTCTTACGAATCGATTTGCGAACTTTGTGTTTGGCGGTTGAGCAAGGAAATCGCTCTAGGTGGTCTTGTTTCAAAGAAACTCAATTCTATGCCCTCGTTGTTCGATTTAAAACACAACTAATGGCATGGCACGAACGCTACATTCCCGTCGAATTTTCGCTTTCCCGCGACTGCTTGCTTTCATGAAGACGCATAATTGCGCCGCGTGAAAAGCGATTTGAGTCGATTGGTGCCATGAAATTTAACTCAAAGACGAAACTTAAGGCAAGTTTAGAAAGCGATCATTAAAAGCTTAGCGAAGCAAGGCTTAATTGTTGAGGTAAGTGTATTAGAAGTGGAAACACTAATGATGAATTCTTTGTAAAATGCATTTTTTCCATTCCCGACAACAATAGAAAAAAAAATTTTCTCTTCACGACGAGTTTTACTATTCAACATTCATGATACCCTCCGCTGCTCGCATTAATTAATCACTCGGTTTAGAAGACTTTACTTAAAATATATTTTAAATGTCCCCTTCCACATAACAAGGACCAAATTTGTTGAAAAAAAACTTCACTTATGTAGAAAAAACATTCTATTTTCTGATTCTTTCATATTTTTTTCGATTCCCATACGTTTTATCAAAAAATATTCGCCACATATTTCATTAATGGTAACAGCTTTTCGGAAAACCTATTTTCAATGAGAAATCATGTGAAAAATATAATAAAGTAAAAAATGTTTGATTTTTATTTATTTTTTTTATTAACAGCGTGAAACTTTAAAGTTTATCTTAAGTTTATGCGAAACTTTTGCTGTTAAGACAGGTTTCGTCCAGACCAGGCGTCAGACCATTCACTATTAGATGGGTTAATTTTTAGCAGTTAACTTTTTAAATGCTTTCATTTAGAAAATCGTGAACAATTGAAATCGTTTAAAAGAAAACATATCGTCGGTCTATCCGTACATTCATCTAACTGCCTCTCTGTTCAGTCTTAGCAGATTCTAGCCGACCACTCATTATGTCCAAGAGCGGCTAACAGCCGAACCGTTGCTCAAAAAATTTACCTCGGTTACATCACAATGTGTTATGTGTGTACAATATTGTAAGCGAAGTTTATCGTCTTATTTTCCGTAAAGATATGAGAGGAAGTTGCTGTTCAGAATTTGCGTTTTCAGCAAGTTTTCAGAAAGTGGTTTTGAAAACAGTCGAAGCAAGTTGAAATAAAAAATCGAATCTCTAATAAACAACAAATTAAAAATATTTTTTTGACAGAAACTGATAGGAATGGCTGGTTACGAATTTAAACGATTTCCGTATAGACCGTCCGCCTTCAGTGATAGTTATCCAATATTCGTTTTTAGTCAGCCATTTGGGGTTGTTTTTCCGTTTTCTTTTTTTTTATCATTTATTTTTCATGCATAAAATTTTTGCATTTTATTATTTTTTTTCCAATATTTTTTTGATCGACACATGTGCCAAGTTTCAAAAAATAAATAAGAAAAAAAATAGTTGATGGTATGTGCAGCTATATAGAATGTGCATACAATCGTAACCTGCGTGTGAATATGTGTGTGTATGTGTGTGAATGTGTATGAATATATGCATTTTGCACAATTTTAAATGCAACCAATAAAATTGTTATAGACGAAGACATATGAATTATGATTTTAGATTTGGCCAGATTTGTGCGAAAGTGCAAAAAAAAAAACAGATCGAAGCTTAAAAAAAAATCACATATCCCGCAATGACAGCAATTGCAAACACAAATCTCTGCTGTGTTCCCTGACCAGATATGTAACAAGTATTTCATCCATCTATCTATACGAATACCTACACATTCTCTAGGTATTCGGTGATGATGATGATGATGATGATGATGATGATGATGATGATCATAATAATGATGATGTCTTTCTCCTATCATCCATGTCTTCATTGTATATATATATATATATATATATATATGTGTATGTATGTATGTATGTGTGTGTGTATATATATATATATATACACATATACATATATAGGTACATACACTTACATTTATGGAAAAATAAATATGGCTGTTATATTTTTTGATAGGTTTTTCATACACACATATTTTCCGCACATCCAATAATATTTAAAACAAAAAAGAGAACTGTAAAAGAATCCAAAATAAAAATGAGAACACAATTTTATGAATGACCATCATCTTGGGATTAATAGTAACAAATTTAAAGCGAAACGGTTACTAATGATGTTAATAAAAGATACCGAAACTGGCCGGCAATAAATAAAATCTTACGTAAAAAGTGCAAAATCCGAAATATTAGTAAAAACTATAAAAACGTATTTCATTTCGTAACCATTACGATTAAACACATCTCATGTACACATGTATGTGTATCTTTTTTCGGCTAAACTACAATATCTAAGCAATTCAGTCAATTCAATAGTACTTTCCAGTGTAGTGTTGTGTATTATACATGAAACATCAAGATCTATCTCGGATCTTATTGTGTAAAGGTCTTTAATATATACGGTTGCTGTAATCAATTGTCTGCTGTAAAGTACTAGCAGGTAACATAAGTCGCAGTTCTCTACCTCCCTCTATCTCCTTTGTCGTATTGTATGGTAATGTAATTAGTAATAGGCCGGATAAAAGTTGAGAAGTCTTCACAAAAAAACATTTGCTCTACACACTACTACACTAATTATTTTTTTATCCGTTATATACTTTGCACTTAATTATTACGGTCTTTTATTTTTACTCTATTTATAGACGAACTTTTTTATCGATTTAATTGGGTTTTGAATCTTTTTGATAAGAGAATTTTAATAAGAATAAATTTTGGACTATGTGCTCAAAGCTACCAAAAGAGCTTTTATATATGTAATCCAGCAAAAAGAAAAAATTTTGTCAAGCTTCCTCTAAACGCGAACTTAGTACAATTAGTGTATTTAATGGACTTTGTGACATAAATTAATGCATTGACATTAATTAATTAACATTCTCCACAAAAACGCTCCGATCGAAATGGTAATTTCAAGGACAAGGTTGCTGCCAAAGCTTACGATACTCAAGAGATCAAATTTTCTTTTAGGTGGCGGGAAAGTTCTTTCGTATATTAAATAAAACATTTGAAATGGCAAATTGAAAATTTGAAAAGTATTGCTCTTCATGAAAACCATTTTATATGGCACCGTTGAAAAGCGTATTTCACTTTAAACTCATGCCCCTAAACAAAATTAAGACGTAACCACATTTTTTTAATCGTTTAAACAATCCGCCTAACGTTTATGGTGAAGGAAAAAATTTGCATTACCATTGCTAGCCTTCAAGATTTCAAAAATTACATAATCCTTTAGTTCATGCAATTCATGCATTTTGCGCATCTGCATACAGTTGTTGAAAGAAGAAGAAAAATAGTCAAATAAATATCAAATGCAAACGATTTTGCAAATGTTATATATATCGCGCAAATGTTATTAATTCGTCTGCGTTGATATTATAATTTCAACCGATCTTTTTAACGAGTGTATTGCAAACCAGAGTCGAACAAAGTCTTGATTAGTTCGACTTCAGTACGTAGTAGTCGACCAGTATGAGGAACATCTCCGCAATGAGATTCTGCTTATCTTTTCCGAGTTGGAGTCACTTTTCAGGAATTGTCTCCGCAAGCTGCGTTCTAGACCCACAATAATCAAAAAACTGGGAATTACGTAAAGTGCGCGAACCAGGCTGAATATTGCTTCTTCTTTCTAATTGTTACTTTTAGCGAGCTTTAAGCTATTAAAAGGGCACCTGATGAGTCTGTCCTATAATTATTCATAATTTATATGCTTCCTCTTCACGTTTCATTTATTTGGACAAATTCGTAGTAAAAAAAAGTTGAAAGATTATTGAGTGAACTTAAATAAAAGAATTACAGCGATCCCGGTCTAGTGCCCTTCCTTCATATATCTAATAAACTGTAAAAAATGTATTTATATTTTATTTAAATAAATAAGCAAAACGAGAGAAAAACCAATTGGGAGCCAGTATAAACTGTAGAGCTCGTAAAAAAGAAACAAAACGATTACAGCATTTTAGGTAAATAGATGCAAATTATCTAAAATAAAAGAAAGAAGAAAAGCAAATATCATAAAAATGAAATATAAATAAATAAAAGAAAGACAAACGCAATTCGCACATGCATGCAAACATATGAGAAAATTGTCAATAAAAGCCGAATAAAATCAAAAACAAATTAAAGTTCAGAGCCCCCTGACACCAAACACACAATTCGATGATGATTTGATCATAAAATTGCAATTCACTGAAATAGAAAAAGAGAATATTTTGCTGAACACAAATGAACCCTTTTCTAACATTACAAACCCAAAATATATTTAAATATATATATATATATACATATATATATACAGGATTATATATATAATATACATATATACAATATATATATATATAGTATTACGTATATGTGAATACGAGTTCACCTTGAAAGACTTAGAAAAGTAGGGTAAGTATTTACTACCGGTTTAAGGCGAATTCGGTTTCGATGCTCACATCGATTAGTTTTTGTCATATTTGGAAAATTATTTCCCGGAAGAGTATGACACAGTATGGATAGTGTCATTCGAGTTAATTTATTTGTTGCCTAAAAAAAATATTGAGCTTAACAATAACGATACCGTACGTTATTATCAAATGCGAAACTATAAACAATGAACAAGACGTAGGCGCGGGGCTATAGTTTTCCGTATTTTTTTCTCTCTTCTGCGACTATCTGGAAGACTACGAACATCAATCGTTATTATAGTTACGAAACTGTAAGTAATCATCATATGTTTGTGAAATATATTGCAAATAAATATTTCGTATACACTAGGAATAGACGCATGCTCTAAATCAGACCTCTATGATATAAATTTTTGATTTTTAGTATATGTGGGCTAACAACTCTACTGAACCATTGTAGACGTCATCGCTACATTTTCAGCAAGCAAAGAAATAATAAGAATCTTAAACGGACAGACAGTCGTCCCGGAATTATTATTGCAATTTTTACTTGAGTGTTACGTATTTACCGATAGAGTTAATATGTCTTTCATACAAAAAAGAACATCGATACAAACGCAAGCACTTGAATATGCTTCGTTTTCAATTTTACGGCGTTGTTCTGTTGCTCAATTTCTTTGCTTCATATTCTTAAAGAAAGTATTACTTTTGTAAAACTTATATGAAAGTGACACCTTGCAGGACAACTTCACAAAGATTGCCGTTTATATGACATTCAAGCCTAATATGTCTCATGAGTATACGATATATGAACGACATCACAAAACATGAGAAGGAAAGAAGAAAACAATGAAAATTCGCTATAATTTTCACCCACGCCGTGTGCAGACTGTATGAACTCATTTCGCTATCTAATTACTTGCTATCGCCCTGTTACCAGGTAGAACTACTTAACAAGGCTTTTCATACGGATTGCAATAGATTTCACTTAACTTATGCATGTTATTACTCGCATCACGGTTGAATCTAGAAGGAAGCGGAAATCGAATCTCCTTTTCCTTTTTACACATATCCGAAGGATGTCGTTTGTCTTACTGCGAATGCGGTAGCTCTCCCTTTCTTTATATTGGTCTTTATCTTATTAAGTAAGCCCAGGTCACTCTGCGCCTGCGGTTCTCAACTATTTGTATAACAACAAGTGAGCAACGACAGTTCACATAAGGTCATACATTCTGCGATTTCGACAGCAAACTTAAATTCTTAAATACTTTTCTGATTGAGATTTGGATCACATTTTTTTTCGTTATATTGTTTGGATCTTGGAATACAATTTACAAATAGTTGTACAGCATATGGATATTGTTAGAACTTATTACACTTATTACATTTTAAACGAACTCAGTAACGACCCCGAGCCCACTGCAAAATTGTCAAATATTTCTTTTATTCCATTCACTGAAACTAGGTAAGCCCGTTACAACTTTTCATTTATTTATTTATTCTTTTTTTTATTGTATCCAATCATTGAGAGAATGATTTCATATCTCCAACAGGATGACGCTCGGAAGAGAATGAAGAAGGAGACCAAGATAAGGATTGAGCGAACCCTAGTAGGTGCTTGCCTAATAGGTAAGCTTTATGCCTTCACCGGCTTACACCTCACTGTAGCTATGATCAAGTACGTCCTACTATGCACTGGGATTTAAGGCTTCTAGTGCAAACTTATATAACATTCTAAAATTATACGCGGGAGAATATGTTCGGTATTTACTCTATATTGTTTTTCAATCGTTCCCAAGAGTACATAACGGGCTTCTTATGTTACATATCCACGGAAAGTATAGTTTAAAACGTTCATAATGCTGCAACCATGGATCAGTTATTGACCTAAAGTGAGCTGCTTACTCTAACTGTATGCAGGCCACACCGCTCGTTGCTCACCGTAAATTTATTACATATTCAATTGCACTTGACTTGGAAAGAGATGGCTTCGTTGCAACGATTTGCTTTCTATACATTTTTGTTGTTGTGCATCGATCAACGTTTAATGAACACCCAGTTATTGTTTTATGGAATGCGTTGTTTATGAGTTTTGGTAGCATGCTGGCATTTATGATACACTTTTGTGCCCCCATATACATGTTTATGGTCTCTATGGTCTCTGGCGATAGCAACGATAGTTTATCAATAAAAGGAAATAGACAAACAGAATATATTTCTGCAATCTACAAAGGCTTTGATGCTTTGAGCTGAGAAAGTTTTGAACGTCTCGATAGTTTTATCATCTGCTACCCATGAATATTCTGATTAATTTTAGGCTCATGTAAATCGCTTAACCATAACAAAAAAAAAAAACCCTCCTTCTATAGTTTACTATATACGCTGTTCCAATTCCTGTTATTTTTGAAATTAATTAATTTAGACAAATGAAATTATAATTCAGCAAGGTACACAGAGCCATGCCTGAATATTAGTTTGTCCAGAGTAGTTGTTCAAGTTAGTTATGCTTCTGTTACGAGTAAAATTAGTAATTAAAAAATTTACTCAAATGCCGTGCGCGAAAGTCTTAAACATGCTGGAAGTGGTTTATGGTGACTAGGTGCTAAAAAAAAACCGCCAACAAAGAGCACAGCTCACTCTAATTAGTATCAGCAGGAAATATTAGCAAAATTGTTGGGAACCCAATAATTACCTTGGAGCCGTGTAACCAAGAACGGGAATAGTATTCAATAAAATGTTTGGAACCGGTGATTTTTTGCCTAAAGGAATGTTTAAAATAGAGCAGTTCTGATTTTCAACGCGTACGGTGCGCTTAAGAGTTTCGCATGCAAGTCAATAAGCTGACCTTGCAGCAGAACTACGGGAGTTGCTTTGAAGTAGCATTGTGCGGTTTCGATCGTTATCATAATGCCGTTCAAAATCTTACCTGAATAAATAAAACGTGTTAAATAAATCTTATACCGCCTTTGAGGGCCAGCTAAAGTACTATGTTTTGCGAACAAATAACTCATTATTTATTTATTTATTTATTTATTTATTTATTAACTAAACTGTCTTATAGATTATATTGTTAGGCGAGCATAAAACTAAAAGAAAACTTAAGCTGTTTATAATATGAACGAACGCTACAAGGTACCTGTATGCAAATGCCGAAATATCTGAAATTAGGTGCTTGCATGGATTTTGCTCATTTTTTAACTTGAAAATGGCATTTATTGGGAAAAATCGGTGCAATATATATTGTTACGAAAATTTCAAATCCAGTTAATGCTGACAAATTAACTTTTCCCAAGTAATAATTCCCTAGTGCACATGCGCGGCGCGTTATACATCTGTCGGCCGAGGAAAACGATTAGCAGAAAAGCAGGTTAACCGATTAAAAATAAAGCCATGGAGTTAGGTAATAATAACATGCATGTAAAAATGTATATAAGTAGGCTATTTGCGGAAGGCAGCTTAGTCGTACGGGAACATTTGAGTCGGACAAGAACATTAAAGTTGAGAAGACGCCAGTATTGCCAAAGTGAAATGTAAATATTCCTAGCCTTAATGAATAGATTGTAAATAAAGAAACTTGGAGTTACAAGAATTCTGAAGTGCATTTCTCTTGAAAATAATATCCACGATCTAGTGATACGGACCGTACGGACGAGAAAAGCGAAACTTTGTAACAACATTGATCAAAATATTTTCCATCATTTTCTACAACTTTTTCCCATGTCTGTAGCAATATTGCGATATCGTGTCGAAGGAACGATATTGATTTGGCATCGATCTGAATAAGTGGCAACCAGAAGGCGGTATATTTGGTGAGTACGCTGAGTGCATGAGAGCTTCCCATTCGAGCTGCAATATGGAATCCTTGGCAACTCTTGAAACGTGCGACGGACGATACGTTTGCGTCTGTCACCCGCTGCATTGCGTCTGTTATCCGCGCAACAATGCTAACTGGAAAACTGTTATTTTATGAAGACGAAGGTCGAAATTATCGATTTTAATCGTTATGTATATTGATAGTTTTCATTACCTTATCATTTCCACCAATATATGAATATATATATATATATATAATAACATATATATAATAATATATAAGTAATGTATATAAGTTTTTGACTATATATTGCCCAGGGCTAGGGTAAAAAATAACTAACAAACGAGACGAAATCGATTTGGAAAAAGTGTTATTCCGCACGCATTTATCTGCGTGTTGTACGGGACCGTGCGCATTTTACATGTTACTCGACATGAATTTAACAACTCGTAATCAGTTCGGCATTGACGCTAGCTTCATAAGAGCGAAATGTCTTGACATCTTACTAGGAATAATAGCGCGTATCAGTAAATACTTCCCCTCTTCAGATTCTTATTTAAGAACGCTACACCAAACATTTCACTTTTTTTCTCTATGGTAAATACACCAATGAGCGCCAATCTTTTTTCATATGGTGAAAGGGCTAAGGCGGAAACTCATCCCAATCCAGGCAAGATAAATGATATGAAATCATCTTGAACAGATCCAAGAAAGTCAACATGACATCTATAATTACAAAACCAGACAACGGGCGAGTGTAATAGGATTGGGCTAACTAAACACGTAAACAAGTTCTTGGCATCGCAGGCGTTATTAAATACATTTAGACTAACTTTTTATAAGCCCAAGAAAAGGTCCGGCTTTACTAACTGAAATTTCGATGAGGGTATTAAGTCTGAGTTCTGAGCCGAAAATGATCCCTAAATGTTTATAAGTGGAGACACTTTCCAGAATGTGATTATCGCTACAATAATATGAAGACAACAGACTAGTCCACGCAAATGACAACTTAAGATCACGGAATTTTGGTAGAATATTTTCAACAATGACGATGGCGATTATTTAGATTTTCAAATGTCAAAGCATGTACATGTTCACGGATCAACGCTTATGTTTAGGTCGACTGATGCGATACGAAAAACCTAGAGAATGCAATCGAGTTCAGAAAAACGCCGACGAAAAACATTTCGAGAACTCCATATAAATGAATGTATTCTTTAGACTGCAGTCCTACCATATAAGCCTTGATAAAAAGTTGAAAATCACTTTTTCTATTAACAATGGCCCGGACTTTTTGGACACATCACATATATAAATAAGAAAAATGATAGCCAAAATTGGAGGCAACTAAAAATGTTGCAAAATAACGAAGAATATTTTTCGTTACTTAAGTTTAATAATGGTTTACATTATGCGTAGAACATATTTAACGGACATCTTTATTTTCAATCGGAAGTGAAGCAACTAGCCACGGTTTAATATTAGCCACTTCCTATATTCCTTCATAGGAAGTTTGACTTATCTAAAACTCATCCACATCTCTTAGTACATATCTGTTATTCTGAGCAGCTTTAATAAGCTTACAGGGCCCTTTAAAACCTGGTATTACTCCTTTGCAAGCGCCAAAATCATTCACAAAACTTTTTCACTACCACATAATCATCAATATTATACGCTTTATACAAATACGACTGCCGTCTTTTGATTCGCTATTATATTTATAATCTGGATGTGTCACTATGTTTTCTGCTGTGAAGTTTCTGAAGTAAAGTTCCCTTTCGTTGTCTACACCGTTTAGAACCACCAATATCGTCTTAAGGAAATCAATTACTCTTCTCTTCTGTCTGAGACGGAAAAGGCACTCACCTGGTGCGGCATCAGTACCCTTATGGGTGATGTGCTTCATATCCATTCGAATTTTATTCAAACTAACTTTATCGAAGCTACAGTTAGCTCGCTTCACTTGGTGGTTAGCCTGCTTGATATTGTTGTCCCTAAGGAAATGTTGAAAACCGCTGCCTCCATTTGAAACTACCATTGATGGTGTAGCGAAGGAAATCTTTAACTATTAACACAATCACTTGTAAAAATCCATATATCATCGATTTTTAATTTATCTTAGTTTTAATGATAAATTAACTTAACTGACACGCGCGAGATAACGCCTTGTAAACTCTCTTTAAATATACAATCCATTCATATAAACCAACGATGACAACAAATAATTAAACTAATGGTAAACAAAAACGAAAATGAACGATGAATGAAATGAATAAAATCTAATTAAAATAATGCCAAAATTCAAACTACCTAAGTGGCAGTTCACGCAGATGTAGACCAAGTAAATATAGACCTTCCAATATTAATATATATATATGACTGTATATAGGTATAAGAAATTGAAAAACAAAAAACACTAATGAAGGAAAAAGAACGGTTTCAACTTACATTTGAGTGAAAAGATAAATATCAACAGCCATTAATAAAACCACAGCAAAAGTAAAGTAAAGGCGAGTCATCATCTAGTAGAAGGGACTCGCATGATGGGAGAGAAGGAACAAGACTTGTTCGCTAGGAGAGCCGAGAAAAGCGGCCAGAGAGATATAGATATAACCGACATGGTAACAAAAAGACAAAAGAAAGAGTGTCAGGTTATACAGGTTATGTTTCAAAATATTTCAAATATTTCCAAATTTGTTCACATTGTTACATAAATAGATTGATAAGATAAAATTTATAATTTGTGTTCGTGGAAACAAAAAAAAAAAAATTAAAAAAACATGCACCCAAAATACTACTAAGAGAAAAGAGGGTTGGCACCATAATCTAGGAGACTAACTGTAAAATATTATCAAACGGATTTATGTTATATGTGTGCTATAATATGTATAAATGCATATTTTTACCATTCAAGCATATACACGCTGTATAGAGTGTGTATGCATTTGCGTATGCGAATGTGAATGTGAATGTGAATGTAAATGTGTGCATTTCTATGTATATGCGTAAGTGCGTATGTGCGTATGTGCGTATATGCGTATGTGCGTATGTTTGCTTATGTTTGTCAATGCTTGACTATCTCCCCTTCTGTTTTGGGTTAAGTATAAAGTTGAATCGACTCCGACACATTTATTTACCCATTGTCTGTATACTTAACACATCTATTACTTGATTGTATTTTCGATTTTTGGTTTATTATCTTCTCAACAGTAACAACAACATCAACAACAATACCAAAAACAACAGCAACAATAACTACAACTACAAAATACCGTAATTAAATGTCAATTTTGCACAGGCAGCCTCAGATAGGCATAACAATGGTGTACAATCCCCCACCGCCCTTATGCAGTAAAACGTAAACGCAAACTCAAACGCACACGTATACAGACACGAGGACACGTGTGCGACAAGCGACATTAGCATTAAGACTTAATTTAAGTGTTATCAGAACAAACAAATCAGTGGCTGCTCGTAGAAACGATGTAGCGTCAGTCATTCAGTCAGCCAGTCAGTCAATCAGCTCGTCGTTCCTTAGTCAGTTCGAATATAACACTTTAGTGTTACAAATTCAGTTCACTCACGAATGCTACTGATTTGTTTTGTTTTGTTATTCTTATTATTATTGTTATTGTTGCCTTGATGATATATGATGTTTTGTGTTGGATTTGGTTTATGTGACACTTTGACAAAACATCAGAAATTTATGAAGAAGTTATTGGAATACGCGCTCGGCTGGTTGATTATGAATGGCAAACGTTTTATTAACGCTTTACTCCTATCTCTAAATATAATCGAAACAAAAGCTTGAAGTTCCTTAAATCAATGTACAGCAGAAGATGACTATCTCATTCGAATGAATTTCGATTCGAATTTCACAAAAATATTAGTTCGTCTTCTTGTCCAAGTGTATTCTAGTTTGACCATGTTAATAAAAACTGTTAATAAAAATCGTAGAGAACAACAGATGACAAAGCCTTACAATATTTTGAGTTTTACATAAAATTGGATTTGCCTTCAACTTAAAATCACACAATGGCGTTTTTTTTTTTTTGTACCCAAGTACACGAATTTTGGAGTCATCTTCTGTCCAAATTCCTTGTGAGCATTTATCAAACTGTGACTTTTTCTTCTTCTGCTTCGTCTTCATGTTAAGCAACTGTCTAAGTCGCACCGCTAAAGAATATACAGGATAGGTCTTAGGAACTTAAGATAGAGGAAGAAAACAACAATTAGTAGGTGTGATAGTTCTGGTCAAAGACAACGGATGATGAACACTGCGTACGTTACTGCATCGTTAGGGGACGATGACACTCTGGATTTGCTTTCCCATTTGCTATATAATTGCTCTCGTCTCTAGATAGTTTTTCATATTAGTGGCTCTTTTAGACTCACGGGTTTTAATTTATCGCCCGCATCGCGGGTTGCGTTTATCGAGTCAGTGTGCTTGCGGTTTCAAACTCAGCGCGGTAGCGCATACTTGGTCGTCGTAGCTTGAGTAAGTGCTTAGTCATTGAAGCTATACACTTATCGATTGAGCATACATTCACTAAGGGGAAGCCACTTCCTCTCTCCTTTCCTTTCCTCGCTTCTTTACGATTGCTTGCACCTTGCCATGTCTTCGTATGTCTAGTTAGAAGCTTATTAAACTCATGCCTGCTGTAAAGCGTCTTCTCCTTTCAAGGAAAACGACGAAAAAAAATGCAATAATATTAATAACATATTCAGGAAATATGAGTGGGCGGGGAGGATACGTTCATTTAAAACTGTGTACTTTCATCGCGACGACCGCTGAATGGATGTGAGGCTGAGAGTGATACGAAAAGTGTCAGTGTTTCCGCCTAAAAATTGAAAGTATGTGTTGAAGTTTTTAATGTTTATGTTTTGTAACAAGTACGGGCAAAATAAGGAAAAGTCGAAACCTAAACTAAAGCTTCGTATCAAAGTATCGAGAGAATTCCTGCTGGCCACTAATACACTTATAAATATGTTTACGTAGCGGTGGAAAATCTCCCTCACAATCGAAGAATAGTTTTTTGTGACCTATCCGTTTGTTACGCTTACCAATTAAAAAAACCGGTATATATCTAAATACGTATGAATTCTAGATCAGTTTAGCACTCTGAGCGCATTTAAATCAGTCAATCTGACGTTAGTTTATTGGCAGATTAGTGGCTCTAAAAACTAATATCGACGACTGAAACTTCAACTTAACTCGACAGTTTAAGTTTGCATTGAGATGAGAGGCTTGTGATAGGTTTCAAAAATTGGCCTTAAATAGGAGAAAGCTTTCTTCTATTTTCTGGGATTATAGTCTATCTTATCACCGATTATTGGAGATTATCTGGAGAGGCTTGAAAGGAAAATTTTAATTATGTGATCAGTGGTTTCAGCGGGCACATGGACAAGAAAGCAGGGTGAAACATGATGAAATTAGTACAGGATTCACGCTGACAGCGCTTTTGATGCGTACGATCAAAATTCTTGACAAATATATGAGAAGCGCTTATAATGGGTATAAAAGTTCCAATTAAAATGGAAAAATACGCAACAAATGAAAAATCGGGAACGTTCACAACAACCATCTTATGGCAATTTTTAACTTCTATGTACCGTTTTCAGATCATTTTTGTGCTTGCTGCGATAGCAGTCGGCTTCAGTGTCAACATCGTATTTAAAACTTCGTAAACATTTCATAAACTTAATGTCCCGTTATAGTGCCGGCTGCAAAAGGTACGCATATGTTGCTGAAATTATTATGAGGAATACGTGTTGTCACACTTTTTAAAGCGATGTCCGCATATAGTTCTGTATACGAAAAGACTCATTGTAAATGATCCTTCGTGCGCAAAGTAACTTTCCATCGTTACATGTCAGATTTTGCCTACAATTATATTTATTTTCCAGTGCAGTGTACAGGTTGACAGGCTGCCGTTATTTCGTTTTACATAATATTTTTAATGAATATTTTTATCATTTTATTAATTTTTATGAAAATCATTGGTTTACGCCCAGTAAATGCATCACTAATGATAATTATCGATAATTATCGTGATATGTCAGAAGTAGATTTTAACAATAATTACGATGCTGATATGGACGGGTGCATGGATACACTTGTTGATAAAACTTATGCAATTTAGTTTTCAGTTTATTTCGTAAAATGCAATTACTACAGAGAGAGAGAGAGAGAGACAGATTTAGAAAGGGAGAAAAGAGAGGGAAAGAGAGGGAGAGAGATGGACAGAGAGACGTTTAAGAAGAAGAGGCAAAGGGAGGGGGAACACAAGGGAGACAAACAGACAGACAGGGACCGAGAGGGTGAGAAAGGGAGAGAGAGAGAGAGAGAGAGAGAGAGAGGGAAATTATGAAATTGTAACGCGAGCACGGAACCATACAGGTATCCAAAAGTATTCGATCATCATTGAATTGAAAGTTCGTAATAATATAGTATAAACAATAGAGAAATTATACTCGTGCCTTGGACTAATCCTTGTTACACTTATGCTTAATAAATTGTACCGTAACGAGCAAATTTGTTGGTAAATTTTGCTTATATACGATGACAGTAAAATATTTGTTGATGTTCGTGCGGAAGATAATAATAATAACAGCGTCAGCTAAACCACAAGGTGCACCTGATACTCCTCTTTACGATCAATAAGTTTCTAGAAGTAATGGTTGAGCTGGCAAGATTTGAAAAGAAAACAATCTGAAACAATCTGTTTTGGAAAATCTAAAGTAGTTGTGACAAAATTTCTCTTGAACGAAAAGTGAGACAGCATCTGGTCCGTGATACCAAATCCAATAAAGAATTGCTTTAATATTCTTCTGTTAGTTTATTTAAAAATTAGACCTATAATTCGGGTCGTAGGTAATCTCTGCCCACATTGACAAGAACTTGATAAACTTCTTTTGAAAATTGCATTGGTTTTGATGCGTACTGAATGCCTGTTTACGTGTGTGTATGAGCACAATTTTTAAAATGTCATTGCTCTGACATTTGCATTGGTTTTTAATTTCCAGTAAAATTGAACAAAAGAGGAAAAAAAACTAAGCACATTGCAATCTGGCAAGACCGACCAATAAATATTCTACTCTACGTTATCTTAAACAACTTTTCTTTTATTTTTGAAACAAGATATCAAAAATTATAGTTTGCTTCCACATGAAGCCATATTTTTCATGGAATGTCCTATAAGTAAAGAACCTCGAAACTTGAACTGACATGGCTTTACCGGCTTTACCGAAATTCGTTTACTTCTTATAAGAACCTTTACATGACGCGATATAAATTAAGGTTTATATTCAATTACCTTTATATTATATAATTTTCATCATGAGATGTTGGAAATTAGCTCTTTTACCGTACAAAGGCTTACTTCATGTAGCAACGTTAACCCGGGGCGGAGATCGAAAAAATGCTGTTATTCTTCAATTTTTGTCAAGAAATTTTAAAAACTGGAAATTTCCATTTCATATCTCAAAACACTGGCCTTGAACTGGCAGACGGGCCCTAAAACTGATCCGATTTAGTCCATGTTTAATAAGTAAGATACACCCTTGGCTCAACGAAAAACTTCGTGCACAGTCATAAAACAGACAGATGGGCAGTCAGACAAGCAAGCTTAAAATGAATCAGGAAACGAAATAAATAAATAAGTAACTAAAAGTCAATAATTCAGTCGAAGCGATAAAACCCCAATTTTTTTGGGCGATGGCGGTGATTTTATCATTTAAATTCTTATAAAGACGTCTTCCGTCCCATTCATGAAATGAGATGTGGCCACTCAGTGTGACCACCAGCACCACCATTAAACATTTTTATATTTGACCAAACTTCGATCCCACAGATACAAAAAACAATTCAAAATAAATGGACGAAAACGAAATCATTATAAAGCGACAAAAATATTTTCGCTTACAACCCGACAACAAGTTCTCTTCCTATTAGTATACGATTTAGAAAAGTCAGTATAATTGTTATAGAAAGCTATGAATTTAGAGCTATATTCTTTTGCAAACGTAATGGCGGTC
Organism: Glossina morsitans morsitans; assembly: GCA_001077435.1. Taxonomy (NCBI): domain Eukaryota; kingdom Metazoa; phylum Arthropoda; class Insecta; order Diptera; family Glossinidae; genus Glossina; species Glossina morsitans. The sequence goes on from CCAG010015082.1 coordinate 107,849, forward strand.
GTGTTCTTTCTTTTTTCGTGTTTCTTCCATTTATTTCAAATTTAAAAATTAATGTTTATGTGCATCATTCCTTGACAAAAGGTAATGGAAAAGTATACAACAGCAAGTGTTCAAATTTATTAAAAAACTAATGAGCGTTTCGTTCATGTGAGATGAAGCTCACGTTTGGTTAAGTGGCATCGTGAATAAAGAAAAATGTCCTTTCTGCGTAAATAAAGCTCACCCGTTGTTCGTGAAAGACGGTCAGAACCGTCAGAACACGCTACAAAAGCGTGATTTCTGTGGTTGCATGGTTTGGAGCGGTTGAGAAAATGTGGTTTGAAAGAAATAAATATATACCTCCAGAATAGCCTCAGTAGAATTTATTTCTCTAGGATCATGTTAAATCAATAGTTCACTTCAACAAATCACTCACGTTCCATTATCTTTAAGGTTATCATTATTTCTATCGCTAGTGACACGAAAGCTACTCTATGTGAAAAAATGAACAAAACCTGAGGCTCTAGAATTGAATCTCTAATATATACAATGACGACCATTTACACAAAATTATTTCACCAGACATCTCAGACATCTGTAGTTATTCAACTAACGACTTTTCAAAATAAGGCTTTATATGCGAACGGATCGAAAAACTGGTCCACTCCGAACCATAGCATTCGTCCTTGAGAAAAAACGCATCAGCGTAACAAATTTCATAAAAATGTCTGAATAATTGCGGCCTGTAGGTTGAACGCAAGAGAAGACGATGGACAGACGATAGACGAGTTTAAACCGATTCAAAAAGTGCTTCTGGATCGATTTCTAGATAATCAATTACGTTATGAGGAATTTTCAAGTGAGAGTGTATGCATAAATATTATTTATGAGAAGCGTTACTTTAGGTGTTGAAACCGAAAGAGAATTCTGTGGTAAATGATCAATTTCTGCCGATGAATAGAAATAAAAATGATAACTCAGATATAATCCAATTATGCAGACTGAGCCTAAGATAAATGTCTGTGGACGCGAACTCATACTCTGCTTTAAAAAAAGTCCAAAAAGAAGAAAATATTCCTGCTGTAAACTCTATTGTAAACAGCTGACTTTTCTAAGTACAGTTCCCAGCGGATCTTCTGACTTCACCGAATAGAGCAATTTTGGTGAACGACCAAGCCATTAAGTCGAGAACGAAACTCATTACTGACAGTCAATAACAAAGTCAATAACATTGACTGTATTGATCAACATAATTAAAGTCCACAAATTAGCATGTAATGTGTGTAGTATGTTGTGGTATGTAATAGGTGATGGTCATTCCTTTTAAAGTTTTTGAAGCAAATTGCTATCTTGTGGGCACTTAAAATGCGCCAAAACTTAACCGCAAATGTCTACAATTTCTGAGGACAACGAATATTCAATCCGCTCGGATAACTTCAGCAACAAAGTAACCCACAACGATAATATTCTCTTTATTCCTCGCACTCCTTATGTTACAGGCATTAAAATATTATGAAGAATCGGCGGCGCCCAGAAATTTTCAAAGAAAGTCTACTTATTCACGTATCATGAAGATAACAGCGATCCCACATTTTCGCTAACGTGCCTAAGATCTGTCAACAAATTTTTGTCAGTTACAGACATAGTTTAAGCGCGTACTAACACTCAATTAAAAGATAGGTTTTCACAACTTGGAACATGAAGAGAAACTAAGCTAAATGAAGTGACGTCGAACACAACCCATACAAAGATGTTTCAACTCTCTCTTGCTCTTTCATGCTCATTATTTGAACGGGCAGAGATTTTATTAATAGTTTCCTAATATGACGTTGCATTCTCTCAAACGGTTGCAAAGCAGAAGCATTTACAATTCTGTGCTCTTAAGGGGTTATGTGCTGTGGAATACATATATACAGTGTGTATGTATGACAAAAACTAAACGGTATGCAGCCATGTCTTTTTTACACGGTCTTTTTACACGATTTTGATATAACAGAGTTCAGCAAATGGGAGCAAATACCCTTTTTTACACGACTTTTTTGTTCTAGCGCGATACCAAAAAACAATATTGTTTCTAATTCTAATTTTGCCAGTGTCTTGCGAAAACCCATGTATACAGCAACAAAAAACCAATGGAGGAAAGGACTGTGGTCAGAAGTCAGTCGGTTTATGCTCTTATATGTGTTACTGACATGTGGCAGTTAGAATTGGGTAATTGATTTTTATTCCCAATTTTGTTTTAAAGTTTTGCACGTTTTGCTTATGGACCGAATTTTCATTTTTGATAAGATTATGGAGAAAGCGAATGTTTCGTTAACCACGTACGTTAATTGCAGAGAGCATAGAAACCATTTACTGGACTTGACATTAAGGGAGAGCCAATGCCACTTTAGAAGATACTAATCGGAAAAATGGGGGGCAGCTCAAGTAGTATAAGCTAGAACTAGTTTTTAATATTTCGTTTAGAACAACTCATGTGTGATATAGAAAATTGGATAAAACATGTCAAATATATATGCGTAAGCAAATAACATTAATATGTATATAAATAAAATAAGTAAATTCGATAAACGATGTATATAGTAAATTGGAGCATAATTTTTTTAATGATTAAAAATTTCTTCCTATTTTCTGAAATGAAAATTTCCATTGAAATTTGCCAAAGCAATTGGCGAAGAGAGAATTTAGAATTCCTCGATTCTTCGAAATAAATGATGAGAAGAAAACAAACTACATTTGCTACGTATAGATATGCTATTTGGTCTTCTTCATACATACACATTTATATGTATACTATAGCACATAATAGCTTAAAAACACAGAAGTGTAAATGCTTCTGCTTTGCAAACGTTTGGGAGAATGCAACGCCATATCAAGGAACTAATAACAGAACGAATCTGTGACCATACAAATAATGGTACGCTACTACTGCCATTGACAACAGATACTCATAAAAAGCGCCTAAGATGCTCCTAATCTCAGTTTAGAACAAAATGTGGGAAGATCTATGTATGACGTTGTCTCTGATAACATAAGCAAATCAAATTGCGAGAGCTGCTGTGAAAACCTCTGTACACATGAAATGAAACAGTTGAGAATACGATCTTCAGTAAATGTAATAAGGAGAAGGGGGAATTACTAGTTAGATTCTTTCTCTCTTTCCTTCTTTGTCGCTTTACGACTAATATTACAACTACCACTACTACTAATACTACTATTCCCACTACTACACGGCAATTACATATGAAAGATCCGGTCAAAGATTAGGTCATGGAGCCGCTTACAGGTTCCAATTTTTGCGCGAAAGCTGCAAAGTGGAAACTGCAAGGAAAGCTTGTATTAATTAGTGTGACAATCTGCCCTTTGTGGACTTATTTACACAAAGAGAAAGGAACGCTTACGGCTCTAAGACCTATATTTTCCGCTGAGAAAAATTGGTGGAGATATAGAAGAAAAGAAAAGTGAAGAAAAATCCCCAACAGTAAATATCTTTTTTCCAACTCAGTATTTTTTTTGTTGTTTTTAAATAACAACTAAAAAAGCTTTAAAGCATTTTAACAAAATTAAAAGCTAAAAAAAATGAAATAAAATTAATTTATAATAAATAAATAATAACACAAAGATTTTAATAAACGTTTATGTTGATATGATTGACAATTCAATGAAATTATGGAATATATATACATATATATATGTATATATATATATATTATATATATATATATATATATATATACATTTATGTATTAATATTCATACAAGTCCCTAAAATTCACGCATATTTATATAGATATATACGTACATGACTACGTACGCGTGCATATGTTTGGCTGTGTGTGTGTTCGTATTTCTGTACATATATGTGCATAAAAATGGAAGTGGGTGAGTGTGCGATAAACGCGATAAAAATTTAATTTCATTTTACGCTCTCTACACTTTTCACGTAATTATAATGGCGCACAAAAAAACAACATACAAGAAGAGGCAACAACAACAACAACAGCAATGTGTGCAACAAAAGCAATAACCATGAAAAACTTGTGACTAAAACACTAGTGAAAGAGAAAGAAAAGCACACAAATATTGCTCTCACAAAGTCGCATAGATACTGCACACTTCTGCATGCATAACATTTTCAACCACACAAAGTGAAAAAGTGAGTGAAAAACTGAAGAGTAAAAAACAAAAGCAAAAAAAAAAAGTGGAGAAAAATTGAAAGATTTTTATCAACATTTTGGTGAAAATAAAAAATAATAGAAATATAATGAAAAATACAAAGGGAAAAGAAAAAATATGTAAAATATATGGAAAAATGAAGAAAAAAAATTGTACTTGAGATGAGGGAAGAGTGAGTGCGCGACAAAACCCATAAACAAATGAAAAAGATTCCAAGCAAACGCAATAAACACACAACAACACGAATGTATTATAACGTTGCCACCGAGAACGTGTAAATATATTTATGTAGACATTTACATAAGTGTGTGTGCAAGTATGACATTGTGTTTTACTTTTGTATATATAAATATATGTATATATTATATAAAAGCTGTACGTCTGTGAATACATATGTGCGCTTAAGTATACAAAATAGATTTGTATTGGAGCTTAACTTTAGTCAGTTTCTGGTGCTGCGTTATTTGGAGGACGAGGGGGGGGGGGGGACTTGTATTTCACTGACAATTGGAAATTAATTGAATTGAGAGTTTTGCTTATTCACACACCTAAACATATACACGCATACACAAACAAGCCACCTACACGCACACACACACACAGACGCGCGCAAACAAACCGATTCATGCAAATAATAACACAATAAATAAATATTATTTTTAATCTTACACCAGCCTGGCCGGGTACAAATCGTTCCGTTATATACACGCGTATACATATGTTTATATATATATATATATATGTATATATATATTAATTACATTTAGGCATATAAATATATATATGTACACATATATATATATAGTATGTAAATATATACAGTCATGTACAGATAAATAGCACATGCTTTACCTTTAGCATAAACGCAAAGATTTCTTAAGAGATTTGTAAAAGAGAAAATAGTAAATAAAAAAATGGAAAAAAATACATTTTCTTATTTTAAAGCATCCTTTGAACTAAAAGGTGCTTTTTTTAATCTTAGAATCTTTTCAAGGAGTAACTGCCTTTTTCTTCTTTTTTCTTCTGTAAGAAAATTTTATTTTGTTATTCCAGAATAATGAGCGTTGAGAGCGAAAAACTTATTTAGTGAAATCGTTAAAGCAATTGATCTCGAAGATGATGCGATATAACGTTAGAAAAGGTTGATTATTATCTCTTGACGAAACGTAGACTCTCAATTACGCTCGATCAATACAACTTCATATCAAAAAAAAAAACTGAAAAAGTTATCTTCAATAAAATTTAACATATAAAATAATGATAAATGAATTCTTATAAATCAAATTTTGAATAATTAAAACAAAAAAGAGATGTGCAATAAAAACATAAAGTCCTCTGCTTACTAACGCTTTTATTAAGAACTAAAAACGAATAATTTTGAATTGAAGAGGATCTTATTTAAAAATGGTTTTTTGCTTTCGAGATCAACATCGGAATATAAACACGTAAATTGAATAGCGAAAAGAAGAAAATGTGAAAAACTAAGAAGATATGCTTACAACTACAATATCGTCGATATGTTTTTATTAGAGCTTTGCTTTACGTTTGTGCCGTTTAACATGACTTTTTCCTGTACGTAAACACGTATATATATATATATAATACGTATATACAATACACATACAATACACATGTATATGTGCGTGTGTCGATATGTACGTTTATATGTTTGAATAATTATTTGAACATAATGAATATAAATCAGATAAGTAATAGAAAATTTTAAAGGCTACCAAATTAGAAAGCAATAGACCGAAGATATACATATTTTTCAAAAAATTTCTAGTAATATTTCTTGGTATACAACAAATATAAGCATAGAAAAGATGACAGAATTTATGAACTCACCAGAGGATCATAATTCATTTACGTACGTACATTGGTGGATAAAGGAAGTTTTGGATGCGTAGCTGCTGCTTATGTACATTGTATGACGCTGAGTTATTATGTTGAGGAGAAGAAACACACATACTTAAACAAACGTGAGCATAATCTAGTGTTCACAACCGTAAGCGAAGTGTCCATGTGCACTCTAATACGAAATCCGTCCTGCATACATACCTGCATACTAAAAAAATTGAGCATTTGTATCTCTCTTCAAAATTTTACTTGTATTCATCTCAAATATTGAGAGAACTTGTGAGTTACTTATGTTTTTCATTCTAATTATTATAATTAATTTACCCAAAGGATTGGATTCTAAGACCAAAGTCTTAAAGCACTGGCATCTAAGGCTGTCAGATGTATTGAAAACTCTACCTCTCTTCAGATTTGAATCCACCATTGAATTGTAAATCGAGATCCCTTGCCTACTAAGCCACTCGCGCGGATGTATTTTTCTATATGTAAAAGGTTTATGTTTATCATACAAAATTTTACAGATAAGTTTAATATCAAAAAAAAGAGCACGCATTGGATTAGTCTGATCAAAAATTCATTTCAGGTGTTCTTATATCGCGAATTGGTGGCTATAACCACAAGAGTTTATTCAAAGCATTAGGAGGATTAAATGGAAAGATAAGTGTTTTCGCTTCGATTACGTTTTCAATGTTTTGTTAAGAACGGTTCTAACAGAATACATCTTCAAAAACACGAGAGTTCAGTGATTCTATTGAGGGCCATTATGCCAGTATGCCCTTACCTTACACTTGCATTAATTCATTCTGTTCCACAAATAATTGCAACAACAAGCAACAAATGAATAGTGATATTAGATAATGAAAAGGAGAAAAATATATATATAAATTATTCAACTCATACTATAGTGTAAGGTGACAGTTACGACCAATAAAGGCTACGAGTAAACAAATTAATTTTATGTTACACTCTCCGATGTCGCTTGATGCCGCGGCTTGTCCCGCGATGTTATACGATATCGTGCAATTGTGCGTAATACGGGACGATAAAATTTTTTTTTTTTTTTTGTAAACTATTCGATCGCAAACACAAAATAAAACATTTATCGGATATATACTATTTATAACAAGATCCCTAAGCTGCCTTAGTTTATACTCTCCATTTGTATTGCAAAAGACGTAAAGAGACAAAAGCCGGGCGGAATCACTGACAAATCTTAGCTTCATAACACTGTAATGATATTATTACTCATCTTTTTTTTAACCTAATACTTTACTAATACTTTATGACCTTATACTATATATATATACCGTGCACTTCAGGCTTTAAATACCATGTCGCCCTTTAAACTGCCGTTTACATTAAATATTGAAAGTTTTTATTAACATCTTCGCGACCGCTGACGTGAATTGATCTCATTTCAAATTCCACTTCTGGTTGCGATTGCCATCAATTCACACCATTCAGAATGGTTTGACCATTCAACCAGGTTCAGAATTGCACTATTTGTAACGGAAAAAATGTGGGTTAATAAATTAAAAAACATCCTTTTAAGCGAATTGCTTATATAATAGATTATGCAAATGAAACTGAAAAAAAAAAAACGGCAAAAAGAAAGGAAATTGGTTAAGTTATGTTGCGTGCCGGTTTGAAAAGTCGTGTTTCGAAATAAAACCGTCGGAAGTTTTGAAATGTGTTATAGAAGGGTTTTCTTACTCTACGCCACCTGTGTTAAAAGGACATACTAAGTTTGTGAGGGATGTATGCCACAACCAAAAGTACTTGAAAGAGGCCTGTCTTCATTCACAATAACGATTGATTTAGGATCGCTTTCTATATTCGCAGTTATTTTTATAGCTCTCACCGGAGGATGAGGGATATATTCTTTTGTCAAAGCGTTGCAACGCCCAAAAGTCAGCATCAGAGACCGTCTGTCCGTTTGGGAAATGTGCGTTGTAAGCGCTCTCCTGACCGCAAAACTGAAGCTATCGACTTCAAATTTAGCAAAAACATTTGTCCATCTTCCCTTCTTCGCAAATGTGTAGTACTGTAGCAAACATTCTCTCGTTAACGAAAATGAAGATATCGCCTACAAATTTACAAAAGAACTTGGAATAACATCAACTTTCCCACCAACGACACGCCTACAATGCCCACACGCCTATGCGACAAAAGCTTTGATCTTGTAAATAGAAAAAATCAACCCCACCCACTCTATATTATAGAACATGAAAATTTAGTTGTTTTACTTTTTTTTGTCTTTTTTAGGATAACGGTGATGGGTATAAAAGATTCAGTCACGACCGAATATAATTTTCTTACTTGCTTTTTTTCTCCTTTATTTCTTATTTCTGGCTTTGACTTTCGTGACTGATAGAGTGATGCCAAATCACGTTTACAATATTGACTTCTATTGCTTTTTCCTGGAATTATATTCGAGAAGTGTATACTAATTCTGGCATTCCGTTCGTTACATTAAGAATCATTTGAGGGAATCGATACGAAAGGTATATTTACACCTTCCTTTTCGCAAAAATATAAAAATAAATGAAAACAAAATAATTTGTTATTAAATGGATGCTGACGTCCGAACTCATACAATTTCAAAGCAATCAATTGCGCTGGAGGGCGTTTAAGATTTATCTGAGGGAGATTACAATTTTTGTATCCACTACGGAATGGTCAAAACATTCGCAATGCCTATAAGACGGTTTCAAACCTTCTATAGACTACTATATATTCTTGATTACTACCAAGCTTTCAATCGATATAGATATGTCCATCTGTGTGCCTGTGCAATGTCTTTTGATCGCAAAAAAAGAAGAAAATTATTGAAATTAGTCTCAAACATGGAACGTGCTTGCACGCGGTTGGTATTGACCCGAATCAGTTGAAAGACGGGGCCACAGTGCGACGTGAAGTGCAAACGCGGCAGTTTTCAAAAGCAAAAACAGATTATGTCTTTCGCTCATTACTTGTTAACTATAACATTATAAAATTTTCCACGTATCTTCTATCAGCGATCCGATAGTAACTATGAAAAATAGAAAAAATCGATCAAGTCCGCTCAATACAATATAATGAAGTATTGAAACTCCATCTTTTTATTAGAACGTTTACAACGCCGAGAAAATAACTTGCAACATACCAGCAAGTCTTCACATATGTTCATATATCGTAGACATATATAGTAGACATTCTTGCGGTCATTAAAATGAAGATATAGTGAGTAGCTTGAAGTGCACGAAAAACATTCACGCTTATTGCACCTAGAATGGTATTGAAAATGGGCTAAATAGATCAAAGGACATGTCTACAACCCATATAACGTAAACTGACAAGATCTCTGTTTTCGGGGTTTTTTGTTTATTACTCCTATAACGTACAGTAGGCACACAATAAAAAATTTCACGTATATTCCATAAAAAACGAAAAAAATCAACCACGCCCATCCAGTCTTGTATGATTATGAAAATCTTGTCTTTTTATAGTCTTCTTTTGATAACAAGGTGGTGTCTATAGAAGATTCAGTTACAACCAAATATAATTGTTTGACTTGTGTTATGTTTGAAGCTCGCTTATTTAAAAAAGAAAGAAAGAAAGAATCAAGAAAAACGATAGTTGATGAGACTCATGCCAAAAAGAGGATTTGATGAACTTTTTTTTAATTACGTTCCTTAATTTGTTATTTTTAGCGCTGATAATTAGTTTTCAGTAGAATTGTGACTGGAATTTTTCTTAACATTTTTCGCACAGAAAATCGTGGAATGGACTTTGGTTAATTATCAAAATCGATGAAAAACGCATTTAGAAGCGAACATTATATAAAAAACTTCTAAAGACATTTGGAATTGTTAACAACTATCGGTATCGGCACCGAAAACTAAGTTCGGTCCGTTAAATCATTTGCAAGAGATGAAAAAAAGGGCGACCGAAAGCTTTCAAATCATCAAATAAACGTCCATGAAATGGAAGACTTAATGATCTGAATGAATTTAACAAAATGCCAAATCATGTGAGCCACGGCGACACATTCAAATATGTATTCATACAACAGCTTTTCAAAATGACGCGTTATGTGGGAAGCGGTCGAAAAAGCGGTCGGATCCGAATTATTTTTTGTTGCGTTCGGTTTTGGGCCAAAACACGTCAGTGTATCAAATTTCATCAAAATATTTCAAAAATTTCAAATAGGTTGAGCGTAAGAAAACAAGACGGACAGACACGCTTAAATCATATCGAAAAGTGATGAATCGATTGTTGGTCCAACTCAAGTCCTTCTGGGTGTTGTACATATCCGCGGAATAATATGCATGTGACTGGAAACAATTCAAATTCCGCTATAGTGAATACTCGCACCAGAACAGGTGACAAATAGTAGGCCGATAATTGAACGAACAAACGGATAGCGTTCCAATCCAAGCAGAACGCTGCGCTGAACACGACAATATATATTTTATGGAATGTCCTCCTATGTGTGCACCTTAATGTTAGAAACATAAGAAATCTGCGACCGCTTTATAGCTATCGATATTGAGTAAGCTGTTGATCTAGCCGAGTTACCCCTCGACTAGACTATCGACAGCAATCAGTCTCGGCCCATAGTTTAATGTCACCCTACAGATAGTAAACATAAGCATAGGGACTTTTAATAATATCTAACTTTGTTTCGCAGGCAGAAGGAACAACTTACCCAATAAGGTCGTAGGATAGGGGCTGTTTTTATTTGCAATTTCGTTATTCCAACGCACTAATAATGCTATATAGTATGCACAATTGATTCGTTTTCCCTATTTAAGATAGTCAATTAACATTACGGCATATGCATCCCAATATACTGGTACCATAAACTTTCCAGTGACTTTTGCATTTTAGTCGCTTTACACGATTTTCGAGTTTGCTGCCCACTCGACTCGACTGACTACCAATTTTACTCTGGAGTGTAGTAATAGATCGATGTTCCATCGATTGTTGCATATCTTATGAAAAAGTGGTTTCTACTTCGGCTAAATATCTCCAATATGTTGTTTTCGGTCGAAAGAGAGCAAACGTGGTACCCACTTAGAACAGAGCTTTCTCATAGCCAAATGCCCGCAAAACATACTACTGCTCACAGCTTAACTTTTCCCACTTCGAAAACGATTTTGCGCTTTGCTTATACCTTATCTGAAACAATTGCCGAATTCGGTCAAACAGAGCGCCCAGCATCAATGGTGTTTCTACAACCGCGTTTAAAATCAATAAATCATCTCTCCACAATTTGTATCGACAAAACAGAGTCCAACTAACAGTTTTCAGGACATTGCTTGGTTTGAACGATATTTTTTCGATTAAAAAGCTTTACTTTTTATTAAGACACAGAGTTCCGATCTTTTCGTTGTTTTGGAAAATAAAAAAGGCGTGTCACAAGTGGTATCACAAGTGTAACTTGTAAATTAGTTGTAAAACACTGGAAAGACAATTTCACAAAAAAAAAAGAGAAAGAAAGGCTAAACAGAAAAGTAAGCTAAGCATCAACATGCCCGTAAATAGTAAAATTAATATATAAATTGTATTACGTTTGGATCGAATTTCTTTACGTGCATCGTACTAATTATTATTGAAACTAAAAAGTTTTTTATTCAATGATTCACATATTTTATAATTAATAAGAATAAGGGTTCGTATAAGAACATAAACAAAATATATTGCGAACGATATTTGCATGCGTATAACATAAAATAATTAAAAATGTCTGATACGTAAAGTAAGACAACCAAAGACATCATTTCCACAACTTATAAAGATAAGCAAATAAATAAAAATTAATATATATGTATATATAGAAAAGACTACAAAAATTGATGCATATATTTGTTACGGTTAAGAGATATCTTCGGCATATTTTGGCACAAACTTGAATTTTGAAGACTAAAAGCAGCTTTCGTCCTATAACGCTTTGCCCTTTCATGGGTCACTTTTTCAGGAATGTTTCTCTGCGAAGCGATTCTTCTTCTCCTTTTTTTATTCAGCAAATTAACAAACGAAAATTTGCTAAGTGGCCCAATGTAAAACAGGCCCAATGTGAACACACAGATCTTCGTTTGGGCCTTAGTAAAGTTGGGGTTATATTTGGAACATAATTTCATTATTTGTTTATTTTAGTGATTTTTTTTTTTTAATTTTGCGTGTTATACCTGCGCTACGTTATTTTTTTTTTCTATAGATTTTATTAAAATACGCATATTACTCGTCCGCCACGTAGGATAGAACAGAAGAGGGAGGAGTAAATTCCGATGTCTAAGACGTAATGTGGTGTATGAGTGTAGAAGGTTATATGAAGGAATTGATGGGTGTGCGAGCAAAGAAGTGTAAAAGAGAGTAGGTTCATAAATAGATTGTAAACGCTTATATGTCTTGATGACATGATTTGAAAACAGAAAAGATTGTGACGTAAGCTGTTGAACTGCGAGAACCACATATAGTCAATTTGCGAAATGTGGAATGGCGAATAGGAATGGTAAAATTCGGACAGACAAATACGATATGATCAGGATATTGTAAGACCTTACATGTGCATAAATGGTTGTTTACTATGTTAATTTTGAACAGCCGATCATTACATCCCGGGTGATTGAACAGCGGCCTGTTAATAAGACAAATAATGTCAAGCTTCTGAGACAGCAATTGATAAACCAAGGAGCTTTATTTATTTGTGGGAATAAAGAGTATAAATGACGACCGTAAGGTGAATTATCCCATCGCTGTTGCCAAGAAAGAACTGAAAACTTTTTGTCGATTGTCCTCAGATCTGCAGGAATCACAGCGCGATCATTAAAAGGAGATGGTCTGGAAGACGCAATTTTACCTGCAGTGCTTTTGCCAAGAAAGCCTATGTGACCGGCCACCCAGAGAAAGTGAAAACAAAATGCATCAGTTTTGAGGTTACAAAGTAAAGATCTGATTTCTAATATGTAAGCGAAATGATTGTAAAGCGGACAAGACAGATTTACTGTCTTCTTTTGGTGTTGGGTACTCGCTAAGCAGACGGTTTCTAGGATCGCAAGACATTTAGCCGAAAATATAGTTCTACATGGGTGACTTGAGAAGTAGGCTTCCATGTTAATATTTGGAAACCAAACGCCGTTGCCTTCAACATCGGTCTTAGATCTATCAGTAGAGATGAGTGAAAAGTGCTTCCATTTTGTTCGATCATCGTTGGTGCGCTTTTGCCGGAGTAACTGTAGATTTTCGCACAGGTAAGAATTTAATTACAGCAACCCCACGGCTTTCATAGAGTTCGGACGGCAGATCCGCATCTGAAGAAATCAATTTAATTTTTGTGTTAGGGACGAGAAAAATCTCTGTGTTAGGAAAATCATGATATAAATTTCGGACAAGTTCGATTATTGACACAACAATTTTTCTGGACTGGATATATACACAATACTCGTTTCTGGTGTGGGTATAAGCTCTGGCCCTGGGGATTTTAATGTCTTCACTTTCGAGGGAGATGGTGCGTCCTTGTGGCCAAACTATATTTCGCAGATTGAGTCTTGTAGATTTAGAGATAGTAAACAGTCGACTTATGAGATGGAATAGAGTCGAAGTATGTAGTGATGTTCCTTGAGTGAGATGAGCTCCGCAGTGTGATGTAACGTTGTTCTTTTTCCCAAAGTGCGATGTTTCACTTTTTCAGATATTTTAGTTGTCTATTGTGTTTATTTGGATATAATGTGCTTTCTGTATCGGCTGCGTTGTGCAAACAGTTAGTTGTTTGTTTTTATTTTCCCTTTTGAAGCGATTTCGTATTAAATTTTAAATTTCAATTATCGATGTGTTGTTAAGGTATCATTTTCGCACACTTTCACAGGTTTTTTTTATCACAGTTCAGAATAATATTTAAAATAATTGTTAAAATAATCAGCAAATAAGGACACTTCCTCCTGACACGGGAACAACATTTTTTCAACACAAAATTCTGAAGAAGCGCGTAATCTTCTTCTTCTTCTTCTTCTGTTATTCAGCAAATTCGTCGATAGATTCAATAACTGCTTTTTTCTAATTTTCTTTTTCTTGTTCAACTGAGATTGGAATTTTTTACAACAAAAATTCTATCCGGTCCTTACTTCTATTTAATTTAATTACATTTGTTTATTTTAACATTTGCAATATATTCACATGGTCTGCTGTTTGTAAAATTGATTTACTAGGAATTCCGAAGCGATTCTATTTGTGTCTTAAGATTGTTTGTCTTTCTTTCGCTTTTTCGTTTGCTGACATTCATCATACCATTATGAAGAACGCTTGTATGTTCGGCAATGAACTTTCCAATTCGTTTCTTCGTCGTCTTCGTTGTAGGCTCTCCTTCGTGATTATCTTTTCGAATTCTTTGCACGCTTTCGCTGAATTCCTCAACATTCTTTATCAGAAGCTGTGAAGTTTTCAAAGCATTCTCAATTCCTTCGGCGATTACATAATTTTGCCTCAATAGTTGTGATGTCTGTGATAAAGCTAATAAGTTGTCATAAAATTCAGGATAACACCATTCGAGCTGAACTCTTAACAAACGCATCTTTTGCTGTATATTCCACCTCGTACAGTTGTCAGTTTTGTATTCAACTTTTAAAAATGTAGGAAATCCTTGACGAACACTTGCAAGGTACTAATGCGTCTAATGCGCCCACCAACAGATGGATATTATCACGAATTTTACAACTTGCAATGCGAATAACTGATTCCAATGTATTGGTATTGGTATAAAAGGCAAAACCAATAATAAAATCATGATAGGTCTCGTATAAAGAAATCCATCGAAAATTGTCCATAAAAAATTCATTTTTGGAAATAACAGCTCGATTGGAACTTCCTATAGTGACAAGATAAAAATGAAATAAAAATAAAAATAAAAACAAACTCGATAAGCAAACAAAATTGACATTTCTTTTTAGTAAACTAAGATTTTCTACAAATTCACATCACATCACACACATCTTAATATTTTTGTTTGATTGCACCCGCACCGGTATTTGGGCAATTTTGCTTCGCTTGACAACAAGTCACAAATATTGCATTGCGTTTTAATATTTTTCTTAATCCTCTAACTCGTTGCATTTTTATCAATCGCCAGATGCATAAGAAATCCTTATTCAATTAAGTATAAGAGAAGAGTTTTTCGCACTTAAGCGAAAATAATTATTGATTACAGTGATCTGTCAATAATATAAAATGAATTTTATTGAAGCATTCGAAACGAAAGCGAAACGAGAGAAACCTCTCTAGCCAGCCATTAAACTGTGGGAAAAGCAACGGCTTCTAAAATGCTGTGAAACCAGTAGAAAGAATCATTGATTTCTACGCTACGGATAAGGGATTCGACTGAATGCCGTCGCTATATAAGCCAACGAAAGATGAGAAAGAAAGGAGGATCACGATACAAAACTTTTGCATGGCCAAATTGTCTTAGATTGGATTTTTTTAAATATGGATAATGCAAATTGCATGCATTAGCTCTATCTTCGTTTAAGTAAACCGGCTTCAAGTTTTCTCTGTAGTAAGTGTGGCCGGCACAATTGGAAGAAACAAAACTGATTGGCTCTGCCGGTGATATCGCTCAGATTGTTCAAATTTACTCGCAAGAAATTTATATTTCTTTGATCTAAATTTGTCAGATTGGAAGGCATCAAGCAATGACTTGCTTGTTATTCGATTGTCTGGGCAACATAGCAGGGCCGTTGCTACTAATTGGCCACAGATTGATTTGTCTAATACATGTCCGTGCATTGGCAGATTCCTTTTTAATTCGTGTACTCTATTTAAGTCAATAGATCGTACTATAGAGAAACATACAATTTAATATCGAAATATGTAAATGTGGGAATTATTTAACCGACTCTAAACTTCCATTGTTGCTACTGATATGCGTAGGTAAAATAGAAGTATCTCTATAGACGTCTGCTCGCATTCGCCCTGCAGTTACGCTTTTACACTTTTGTGGTTGATCCGCCGTTATGCGAAAGAAATGACTGAAATGTATTGCTTTTGCGAATTTTGTTTTTTCGCACGTTGATTATTGTTAAATAGGCACTGGGCGTTTAGACGACTTCCGGAATAGATTTTCGTTTTACCTATGACAAGGTGTTTTTCACTTACTATTCTAATCTTCGTTCGAAAGGGGACATTTTTGTTGTTTCTTTGGGGTGAAAAACTATGCTTTCGGAGGGCATAGATGTGCCGAAACTCTCACCCCCTCGTGAAGATCCCTGGTTACGGTGTTCGACCGGCGAAGAAGAGTTTAAGGCTTTAGACTATCTATAACTTGACGAAAGGTGTTATAGATATTATGGGTACACTGGAAGAAAATTTGCTTGACGTACTCCTTTTCTCGTGGACTATTGCTGTGGAGGAAATATAGACCAGCTCTTGCAGGACCGATTGCTTGCGTATAGTACGTTGACGTACTAATAGTCGAATACATGGGCAGGCCATGTCAGTTGCAGCAACCAAATCAAATAAATCTTAAGAAAAGGAAAGGTTTTGGCCAACCGGGATTGTATGTCTGATCTAAAGGGAAAGGTGACTACAGTCGCGTAAAGTTATGGTAAAGGCTTTGAAGTCTAAAGCTCTGCGAGGTAGTCAGTCCTGACCGCTTGGTACGGTCCTTCGGGGAATATCGTGGTGGCTGTGGTTTTCATCATTCCTTCGCGAATAATTGGAGGTAATGATAGGCTTCAACATTCCCCAGAGTGGGTTTATTGGCCGTCCACATTAAATAAGTTTGGTACTCCAGCTGTAGTTGAGGCCACTAGTTTATAGGAATTGTCTAACTCTCTGGAAGGCGCCGGTTACGCACGATTAACCCGAACGTCAACGGGCATCGTGAGGTGATTTCACGTTAGGTACTCATGTTGAACCAAATTCATATACATGTTTTTTACAGAATTTTTAAGGTTTTATAACATGTGATATTTATGCGTTAAAAATACCGAAATAAAATTCTCGTTTGACGTGTAAGCATATTGAACTAGTTAAGTTAATGCAATAGAATGTAAGACATTGCTTAACAAGATCGTAGGACCTTACAGATATAGGCTCAAACTAAAGGTGTCAAAATTTTACAACATTCATTAGTTTACAAGTTACATTTGGCTTAGTAACGCCACCTTTGCCATTGTAAAGCAATGGAAAAATTAGAATTTCATGTGTACCATCATTTTAAACAACTGTAACTGTACTTCGCTCCACAATGGATATCATTTTCGTATATTTGTACAAGAAGAATATACGAGAAGAAAATGATATACATTCGGTCCACAATGCTCAGTTCTCGTGTGTATGTACATATGAAAAAGATATTCGTTTTTTGCTGTACGTTATGATATCGACCACCATTAACTTTCATACGATATTTGATTGCAAAATGCAGCAAAAATCGATCATATATTGTCAAATCATATTTTTACACCATTTAGCAGCATTTTATAGATAATCATACAAACAAAATACTATTTTTCTTTAATGTATTCTATACTGTATGTAACTTTTGGATAATTAAGGGTAAATTCCCCATTCAAACATCGAATGGTCGTATTATTAAAACTCAACTGAAACTTCACGCGATAGCCTAGAAAAATTAAGGGGAAATGTGTATAGTAATTTTGAATAGGCCTGCAAGTCATTTAGGTGATTTTTAAAATTAAAAAAAGAGAAACACTAAAGACACTTTTATGCATCAAGATAGAGATAGAAAGGCTTTAAATCGTAATCTTATTTCCAACAAAAGCACAGCTCACAGACAGACCGCCAATGACACAGATGTGTCCAAATTGACCCGGTCACTCATCTTGATCAAGTGTATGTAAATTGAATCGTGTCTTCAATGTATATTTTTTATAAGTCTCCAAGTATTTGGCAAATCTAATATACTCACTTAAATTTAGGATATAAAGTTAGCATTAAATTATAGTTAAAGAGCACATAAAACAATCGGTGGTTTCTTAATGTGATGAAAAAAAAATAAAAAAATAATCTTCAAAATTGTAACCGAATTTATTGGCATTAAAACAAAGTTATTACTTTACAAGAACACAAATTAATAGGATAGTTACATATCATACATAACTTACGTACGCATATGTGTGCATTCAAGGAAAACTCGAGTCGAGTATAAGTATAACCGCAACTTTATACACGCACGCATAAATACTTACACACAACCATAGAGTATTATATACAATACATCCCTCTGCCATGACTATTGTCACTGTAAAAAAGGAAAAAGTATTTTGGGGGCGAGCAAATGTTTCTCCGCTATGTTCCTCTAAATAGCTAATAATCATCATAATTTTATACGTCTGCCAAGCAAAATGATAAACTGCACTCCTACCCTTCGCTCCGCACACGAAAAACCGATATGAAGATTTATTTGAGCTCTCGCTCTTTTTCTCGTATGCGCTGCAATACTTACTATTTTTGTGATGAGTGTCGAAAATTTCCCAGTATTTTACATAAATAAACCACACCCTACACAACATATGCTATGCATGCCTCTGCCTCTGAATGCATATGAAGTAAAATGTGTTACGTGTTCTTTCTTTCTCACAATCTTTAAATATCAATTTTGTCGTGCTTCTATAACTATTGTGAGGTTTTTGTGTAATTATTTTTTCATTTTCCCTCTTTTTTTTTTAATTTCATTTTCTTTATTTGTTGTTTATGTTTTTATGCTGTTTTTGCTGTTATGGATTTTGTTCTTTTTTTTAAATGGATTGTGTTAAGTGAAAAATTTTCTTTGCTTGTGTTCTTCTTCGCATTTAACTGCCTTTACAGTTTATTGCTTTGCTCTTGTATTGGTTTTTGTTATCGTACACAACACTCACTCTAATGATTTTCTATTATAACCACACTGTTCTCACACTCTTGCTCTTGTCAATTGTAATTAGTAAGAGAGCAAAGCAAGTTCAACTTTTCTTTGCTTATATTCCAATGAATTTGTGTGCGGATATGCAATCATATTGTAATA
Organism: Glossina morsitans morsitans; assembly: GCA_001077435.1. Taxonomy (NCBI): domain Eukaryota; kingdom Metazoa; phylum Arthropoda; class Insecta; order Diptera; family Glossinidae; genus Glossina; species Glossina morsitans. The sequence goes on from CCAG010015082.1 coordinate 126,861, forward strand.
CACTGAAAATGAAAGTAGGGTAAGAGATAATATGTAAACCTTATAACAATTGCTGCATATTCGCTACCTAATATCGACCTTTCTCAAGGATTTACTGCTATTAGTTCCCTAAGCAGTTAAGATTTGAATTTATTGGTAAAAATAATGATAGGAGCTATTTTTGCTTTTGAGCTCGCTGTTAGCGAATTAACATCTGTACAATACTTACTTATTTTATAGACAGAATCAACTTTAATTGATTGTAGTTTTACCGCCCAATTCGTTGCTCTATTGCTTACGTCTGATATATCCGTGACTTCGCGGATTGCCACGAAAATTTTTTTTGGCTAAAATAAATTGAACGTAGCATGATTTTTGATGTATTTGAATTTGCTATATATATGTGTTAATTATTATTAACTATTATTCAGTAGGCGTGTATAATTGCAGGACGCGACATATTACATAATGTTTGAAGATGAAAACCTTCTCTAAATTTTGGAAATATTTTAAGGCATGATAAACGCTATTAGGAAAACATTACTTGATTGGTATATCAAGAGTTCATCATTATTAAAGCTACTAAAATCAAACCTACGGCAAAGGTTGTCTTCTTGTATACTTTCTTAAAATCGTATAAAAAAATTTACTGAAATATGTTTTTTTGTCTTTCTTGCTAGAGCGGCAACTTTTTTGTAATCTAATTTAAAATAATTTATATAACACTCAAGGGGCTATACTCTGAAAATGATAAAGGAAAATGCAAATAAAATACGAGAAACTCTATCTATAAATAGAGGCGGTAATGCGTGGGCAACTTAATGCTATCCTTCAATATATACTGATTTTGCCTGCTTTTAAAAACGACAATCGATCATTCGTTCTATGCTAAAGGTACCTTCTAATTAAAGGGTGGGAAATGTAGATTTTTAATTTGTTTTCAAAGTAATAAATTTAAAATTGAACGGGAATTACGTATTTATGTTTTAATGTTTAAAAGATATTTAGATATTTTGTTATCTAAACGTTAAATTAAATAAATATAAAACATTTAGTTTGCGATTATGCATAAGTTCGCTTGCATTGCTATGTTGTTGAATACAAGTTCTACTTAAGAAGAATTTTCTTCTTAATGTGTACTCTCTCTTAATGAGAACAATTTCTTACAGTGTATAAATTCGCACAGACAGCATACTATACAAAACAAATGAAAAGCAATAAAAAAAAATACAGGTGGTAATGGAGTCAGTCGTTCTTGCTCCCTTACATTTAACGGCAATGCTAATAATGATGGTGGTTGATAATATTGATTCTATGCGTGTGTGTGAGTGGCAAAACACTTTAAATTTAATCAACTGAGTTGCTGCCTTCTGCCGGAGTTCGATGCTCTGCTACTGCGCTACAATGTTGACCTGTCGTCCCTTTCTTTCACACGTTAACTTTCAATCAGAAGTGTGTTCGTATAACTTGTAGCAATTTGTTGTTCTTTAATGGTATGAATAAACAACAGAGAGACAACATTGTGTGTATACGCTCGAAATAAAAAAGCGAAAAGAAGAAAAAAGTATAAATAGAATACAATGGTACAGTGGGGTTTAAATTAGATAATGTATGTGTATGTGGATTCTCGAAGAGAGTGTTGCTTGTTAATTGCAACCATAAACGTTTGTGTTTTCCTTCCCTTTTTAAGAAAACAGCAACACTTGTGAGAGTTTCTCGTGCAAACACATCTGCACATATGTATGAATTCGTGAAGGAAGACTTCATACTCGACGTCCGGAGAATATGTTTGTACATAATTGTTGTTGTTAAGTTATTGGTTGCTGTGCAATGGGGACTGAACGTAATAAAGTAGCAATTGTGTGGTTGGCAAAAGTGGTTTCTGGTTTTCTGAACGCGCTTTAGCAAATATTTTCATACGTTTCTTGCTCTTTCTTTATTTGATTTTAGTTAAGCTTCTACTGAGAGTATTAAGCGGATACACTCATACAAGCATGTTTATTAAGAGGCGTTATTTTTTTATATATTTTTGTAGCTTTTTGTTTGGAGAATAACGGGTGGTATCAACATCATGATCATGAAGTCTCTGACTCGGTGACTGTGCAGTGAAAACCTTTAATTCTGACAAACATTATGTTTAGTTCGAAGTTGTTGTTAATAGACGGTAAAAACATCAAAGTGGTCCTTTCACTGTGCATGAGTCAATGACTAAACGAGCGAGTGAGCGAATGAAAGTATACATATGTATATCTATATACAAATATATATACATACGAATGTTATGAACATATATAGAGATAGAAGACAAGAGCATTCGTGCATTGGATATGTGTGTACGCGTGTGTGTTTGTGTGTATTTACTGATTGTTTTCAAAGTGCAATTGTAATTCGAATCAATTTGTTATAAAACGAGGCAACATAGATAATACGAACAACGAGAGTGTTTTACGCTGCTTTCCTTAACCACTAACGTCTGGATTATTACTATCATGGCTTGAATGTATGTAGCATTGTATACATTTTTGCACAAATATATATAAAATCTTTGAAACAATTTTATGTAAATATTAAAAATGTAATAACAGTTTCATATTGATTTTCTAAACCGAAAGAAAAACCTGAACGGTAATAAAAAATTCATTAAATTAAAAACCAGCTGAAAGCGTGTATGTAAAAAATAAAAAACGAATAAAGGAAAAGAAAATTAATTAATATACATTTTGTTTAACGTTCGCCCGGCTAATTTAGTGTTAAACAAGTTTGCAATTCATTTGAAGTGAGTTTGTAAACAAAATTTTATTGAATATAAATAATTTTCAACAACGATTTGCACACAACATAAAAAAAGAATTGAAAAGTTCTTATCAATATGGTCATGGATAAAAAGGCACCACACCACCTTCTAAAGAATTTGGCCAATTTAGCTGCCAACTGCTACCAAAGTCCTTTCGTGTTATCTGCACCTCAATCACAACAAGCGAGTTTGCTACCATCTAATGCTTTGAATTTGTACACTGCAGCGGCGGCTGTTTCGCGTGTACCTTCCTGGGGACCGTTTTTGCACTTGTGTACCGCTCCTGGTTTATTAAGTTGCGATTCCAATTCATTTTTAATTTATCGTCAGCGGATATTGTCTGCTTCCGTCGCTCAAACTGCAGATGCCTCGGTTTTGACTACATGTGCTCCGTTAGAAGCTGCTCGACACCATTCGTGCCACTTAGCGTCTAATCAACTAATTTTGGCGGAATTGAATAAAAAATCTTCAACAAGTAGATCATCGGCCGCCATTACTGTTGCTACCGCTTGCCAAAAACAACAAAAAAACGATTTAGAAAAGAGTACCCTGCCTCTGCGTAATGGAATAACGTCAAACTTACCAGCCGTTCCACAAACCGATGGCGATGAATCTAACGATGGTAAGTGCTTTTACAGTGAGAAAGAATTTTATTATATAATACATTGTATTAAGAATCTTAATCACAGTCGTATAAACGAAGAGACATGGTAATCACTAAGGAATCTATGCAGAACATAAGGAATTATTAAGTTGGATTGGTTTACAATTTACGGCAACCCGATTTAAAGTTTCGATTATCTAAGCTTAAGCGTCAAAGTTAGATTTTAGCAATAGCTTCTTATATTTATCAATATAAATATCTCGACAAGAATTGTCGCCACTGAACTAAGTTCTGGTCCGTCTGCACTCTAAAATGAAGTGTTAATAGCAACTTACTCCGATTACAAATAAATCTGTAATAGTTTGAAAATTAGCTTATTTTCTCAAAATTTGTTCAATAGTTTGCATTTTCCAGCATACGTCAGTTGAAAATCGATTAAAGCATAGAAACCTTTTCGATCAAAGTGAAAAAAGCGCTTCTCACAGATTTCTTTTTTTTTAATAGTATTATGCATCTAACGTTAACCCCCACACTTTAATAGATTTCCTTATATTCACCCACAATACACTAGTCTTGTCGATCCGTTCGTAACATGTGCAAATAAACGTCTCAGATCTCGAAACGTATTATCGATCAACGTGAAATTTATTGAGATGAATCAACTTAGGCAGTAGTAAAATTAATAATAATCACTAAGTGATAACGACAAGGAGAACAAAACAACGACAACGACATCTATAATGAAAATTATATGGTTACAACACCAAGAATAAAATACTGGTGCCAATAATAATAAAAAGAATTAGAATAATAATCATATCAAAATACCTAGAACAACAACATCAAAAACAATAACAATAATAATATTAATGACATAAGTAGCTGTAACCAGTAGAGCATGAAAAATGATAATCCGATTCGAACTGTTGGTTGCAAAAGTTGGCTAATTCGGTTCATCGACGGTTTTATAGAAATCTACAAGAATTCAAATAGAAAATGACAGCGCAATGATCATCTGCGATCGCACCGTATATATCATGCAAATTATTGTGTAAATCACGGCCGACATAATAATAACAATTGAAAAAATCCTTCAAATAAATTATTAATGGTAGATACACTATTGGTAGCACAAAATGCGAGACGTAGCTTCAATGAAAAATAAACCAATTATGTTAGGGTCACAGCAGAAATTAAACCGAGAAGGGAAGATAGTCCACCTGCGAAGGTAGCCAGCCCACATTTTTTAAGGCTTGTGTCCTCGCTGATATTGTCTTTCCTAAGATTCCGATTTATAGCGAAGTAAAAAAACCAACTAAAATAAATATTAAAACTAAAAAAGATTAGAGATCGTGAACGTATAAAACAAACTACATATACTATATACAACTGTTACTAACCGTCATGCACAACTAGAGTACAAACACTGAAGTAATGAATGTTCAAATCGAGTTGTAACAATTTTCAAAGACATTACGCAGTGATTTGGGCGGTGACATACCCTGTACGTGGTAATGAAATTTAACTTTTCTGGTCTGTTTCAGCGTCCTTTAAGGCATGCCAAAAAGCTGCAGTTTCTTAAATTCCTGGTATATTGTAACTTTGCGCCGATTGTATACATACACTATATGGTAAATAGTAATAATAAATGTTTGTTTAAATTTTTTATAACATCATATATGATTTGGTTTTTTATTTATGTTCGTATTTTCTATTTTTGTTTAGTTTTTCTGATTGTTTTGTTATTCTTTCCATATCTCCCAATTATCAATCTCCTTAGCAGAGACGCGGGCCAAGTGTGAGGATAGCCTACCTTTTAGCAAAGACAATAAAGCGGGGCACGCAGGCTAACTTCACGCCAGCGAAATTGAACAGAAGTGAAATGTGTTTATAATGAAGATTACAACAGTAATCATGGGCGTACATCCACGTCCCTCGTCCATCCCCTCCTCCTTTTGCATCGATAGCCACTATACGTTCTATACAAAAATTTTCAACTTGTCATTAGTATGTCTTGTAGCGCTGTTGAACGCGTTTTTGATCTGTCGAAAGTAGCTAAGAGTAGGTATACCTAGTTTTTGCACCCTTCACCGAAGGATGAGAGGCACTCACTTTGTCAAAATGTTTGTGACGCCCGGAAAGAAGCGTCAGAGACCTCACAAAGTATATATATTCTTGATCAGCATCAAATTCTAAATCGGTTTAAGCACGTCTCTCTGTCCGTCTGTGTAATGTCTGTTGCAAACATTCTTCTGGCCGCAAAAATGAAGCAGGTTGGTATTGAGAAGAGGCCAAATCAGTCAAAGGACACGTCCATAGCATCAAGTAAACTGAGAATACCTCAGTTTTTCAAAACGAATTAAGAATTGGATTTTCGCTCATTGCTGTTGAACTGTAACAGATAAATGTAGAGTAGACAGATTCTCGGCTAGTTTCAAATTTGGGGTATACCTAAACATGCCCGTTTGTTCGTCTGTCCACCTCTCTGTCTACGCAACCATCTGGTGTTTGTGGTAAACATTCTCCCGTTAGCGAAAATGAAGATATCGGTTACAGATTTGCGAAAGAATTGAGAAGTGACTTCAACTTTTATAAGGACATGCCTGCAACTTCCATACGCCTATGCGAAAAAAACATTTACTTTGCGCATACTCCCTATCGTAGAGCAGAAAAATTTTGTATTTTTACTTTTTTTGTCCTTTTCAGGGTAACGGTGATGAGTATAAAAGATTCGTCCACAACCGAATATAATTTTCTTACGTGCTTTTTTTTTATAATCCATTTCTAAGTCTAAAAGCATCTAATAAAAAAAAAGGAGGCAACAAACACGACTAGACCGTCTTAGCAGTTTTTTGTTTTTTTTAGAATCTGTAGAGTGACTTGTATGTTTTGCAGTTACAAACGAAATGATAAATATACCTTACATCTTTATCTTTGCACGGCTAAAGTACACAACCATTCCCTCTGGAAAAGAAATCAATTTAGATTTTGCATCTAATTCAATAATAAAATAAAACAACGAAGGCCTCATTCGAAACAAAAAAATTAATGTGAGAAACAATGGACGATGATTTATTAATTTTAATTGTAGGGTGTGAAGGACCTCAGGAAACATCTGTTAGAGCAACAAAAATAATATATTGTAAGAGCAATATAAACATATATATACGAAAACACACCTAATTAGAAAGTTAAACCGCATATCCGTTGCTAAAGACATATAGAGAGCCAATGAGCATAAAACGCACGCATATATGTATGTACAAATACAAACAGACTGACAAGCTAACAAAGGCATAAAACAGTAATCAGTTGCACAGTCTTAGAAGAATTAAGTTATTTCACCGCATCTAATGGAGGCATGGACGCGTTCAATGTTCGGCTCCTAAAAAAAAAAGAGCAAAAGAAAACATTCATTTAAAAATAAAGAAACGTATCAATCTTATGCCTTTATATCTGTGCATAGCCATGAACACGTAAATAGCACACACTTCACCGTCAAAATAAAAACAAAATTCTGAAATTTAAAAAAAAAACCAAAAGTTACGTTTACTTTAAAACATAGTTTATACTCCGCTACAAAACAAATAAAGAGTTTAATTCAATAAAAGCAATTTCATGGCATGAGAATTCTCTGACCACAAAAAAATGAAAGCACCGTTTTTAAGTGAACCAGTCTTTGGTTGTAAATCTTTTGTATGCTTAATTAATTATTAGTTTCGTTAAAGGCTGCAATGGATAAAAGATTTTAGGTCATTTTTGAAAAAAGAAAAATATTTGTTTTTAAGCTCATGCGGAAGTGCTGGCCCTGGCCATTTATACGCTCATGGCTGTGTGTTACGTATGAGCGTAAGGAAGATTTTTATTGTGGATTCTGAAACGGTTGTCAGTGGCAGAAAATCAAGAGTAATCAAGAGTTTATTAATACCAGTTTCGTTTTCTTATATTCTCTTCGGTGTATTAAAAGTCGCGTTAGAAGTTGAAATTGATTTCTGAACATAAATATAATTTGTTCGTGTAATTCCCACATTCCGGGCACTAAGTATTAAATTGAATATTAAATAGCTGTGAAAAATATAAAACTTATTTGCCTATTTGTCGCAATCGAACGTATGTTATAATTCCAGGTTAAGTTGTAAAAGACAAAGTGACGTTTAAAACAATGAAAACAATTAATTTTTCAGACGCATTGCATTAACGAGTTGAACTATAAGCCTTCTATAAACCACTTCACTAGAGACCTTTAGACTATAGTCATAAGCCGAAAAAAATAAAACAAAGTTGAAACTATTTTATGCAAGCAACATTTTCAGTAGACAACACTAGATTGTAGCAATTATCTCATTTAACTATACAGTTTTTATAACTATACGGTATATGCTAGTGTTTTGAAACCCAGAGAGAGCAAATCTTGAGGGTCTGCCTAACCATGCTAAATGAATGATATCTTAAATAAGAGCCGGCCTTTAAACAGGCGATTTTCTATGTTGTCGTTCTCCTCAAGCCAAAGAAGTATGGAGAAGGCCATGAAACCATGTTAAAAAAACACCTAATACTGAGGTTGGTCCATTTGAGTTTTACATTGAAGTCTCGGTACCACCAAAGTGCCATTGTGTGATACCGTCTGGTATTAGCAATATGCCATTACGTGATATCGTTCGGTACTATACGCCTGCTTGACTTTGTCCCTGTCATTACATAAAACTCTTCTTATATCGCAAACATTCGCTGATTTGAATACTTTTTAATAAAATTTACCGAGAAGGAGAATTAATTGAAAAGAAATGCAGATCAAAACAGTGTATGCGAACTCGGAAAGTGAGCTTAAAGCCAGAATAAATTTCAAAAGTTTAATACACTTCTCGCTGCTAATCGACTTTTTCGACCACTTCCCATATAACGGCCTATTCTGAAAAGTCGTTATATGGAAAAAATTGCAATTTCCAAAACTTCTCGGCAAAGGCGGCTAAGTAGTAGTATTTCGGCATTTTAAATTGTTTTGAAACTTTTGACCGGTTTGGGTAATTTATTTAACCCCCCTCTCATGACATGACAAAAACGCTTCATGTTAATCATTTTGTGATGAAAATTGTCCATGATGGTAATTAAAAAAAATTAAGTGGAGCTAATTTGAACCACCTAGGTCTACTTGTTCCCGCATTCCGTATAAGATATCCCATGAATGGTAAGCCTTTCGGAAAAAGGCTTAATTTTTAATGTTTTATGATAGTATTATTCATAGTAGTGTTCCATAAAAAAAATTTACGTTGGGGAATTTGGATCACATCGGTCTATTACATATACATATACAATATACCTATATATACATATATAAATATATAGGCGCTATCACCAAGGCCAAATTCTTATATGGAGAGAAAATCTAACCTTCCATGACAGCTTTCGTGAAAATTGTGGCTTTGCATGAAAATAATGGGTACTTTTTAGTGTGTTATTACCAAAACGAGCGAATAACTGTACTAGCCAAAGAGGTGTAGGGTATCTAATAGTCGGCATTGCTCGAATATAATGTTCTTACTTGTTTTTCTTAAATTTTAGCTTGCATCAGCTACACTGGTTGTCGCAGAGCTCTTTAAATTAAAGAATACTTGCTAGAAAGTTTCTAGTGTTGCCAACTTTCAATATTTGTCGAAAGTTATTATTATTATTATTTTTTAACATTTAAATATACGTTTAGTAGACTTTCCTTTCATCCTGATAAAATTTTCAAAGACTACACAGACAATTTTTTAAACTATTTCAGCGGGTTTCCCCGTAAAAGTTTTGACCGTTTGACTCTTTTTTGTGCATTGTAATGCGTACCTCAAAGTCGATTTATCCAGGTGCACTGACTTCTTGCGATTTCTTAGTATGAATGTCACAACTTTTTTCTTTATTTCTTAACGACTAATTACTCCGTTGCATTTTTTTCTATATTTCTATTTCAATACTTATTTCTGCCTATTTTGTAATGTCTAGCAGTAGGGAATTGAGATCTGCGAATTTCATTGTATACTTTTTGTAACATCAATGTCGGTCGAAAGGTAAATATTTTGCAAAAGTTTTATGTAAAACCCTTTATATATGTTGATAACTTTATATACATATAGATATTGTATATATATATCTTAACTGATGGATATCTAAGATTTATTGTGAAGCTGGTGTAGATTTCTCTTTTCTCTTTTCCCTTTCGGCTTGATGTCTTTATAAAATTTTTTCATTACGT